>JASCZI010090742.1:60114-76413 GCA_036250425.1 Stylosanthes scabra
GAACACCTTGACATATTCTAAGTTCCCTACAAAGTTTGTTTGGCAAAGGCAGGGGAAGGTATGGACACCAAGAAAAAGAGGATTCTCTATTGGAAGGTTGACGCATGTACCCACAGGAAGTGGAGAAGACTATTACCTTCGCCTTCTGTTGAATATTCAAATGGGTTGCACAAGCTTTGAAGATATAAGAATAGTGAATGGTGTAACATATGCTACTTTTAAGGACGCCTGTTTTGCTCTTGGGCTATTGCAAGATGATAAGGAGTTCATTGATGCATTAAAGGAAGCGGATACTTGGGCATCAGCAAAATATGTGAGGAGACTATTCGTAATTCTGCTGGTATCAAACACTCTTTCAAGACCTAACTTTGTTTGAGAGAATTGTTGGCAGCAACTTTCAGATGATATTTTGTATAGACATCGAAGGCAACTAAACATGCATGGTATAACCTTATTATTTTAATTACTTTTTTATAGCTTCAACAAATAATATAATGATTAGATATAACTTATTCATTAAATTCTTTTATATTGTTTACAGATTTATATTTGTCTGATGAGGATATAAAGAATTATACATTGTCAGACATAGAAGACATCATGCATTCTTACGGAAGGACTTTGCAAGAATATCCTCCAATGCTAATCCCTTCTGGCAGTAACTACTCATTACATGAAGATAGACTCATAATAGAGGAACTTAGGTATGACAGGCTTCAGTTAGAGACCTTAATGTCATCGATGCTAAGCACGGTGACTACAGAACAGAAGGAAGCATATGACAAAGTTATGAGGGCCGTGAGTGCATCCAATGGTGGATTTTTTTTCCTTTATGGTCACGGTGGATGTGGTAAAACATTTTTCATAACTTGATGTCAACAAAAGTCAGGTCAGATGGCAATATAGTGCTTAACGTGGCTTCCAGTGGAATAGCCTCACTGCTCCTACCAAACGGCAGGACTGCACACTCCAAGTTTAAAATACCTCTATATGTGGATGAATATTCTACAGCAGTGACCCGAAGCATCACCTAGATGCCTTCGACAATCGGATGGTGCTCCTAAACGCCTCAGATGCTACAAAGTGCAAAGCTTTTTCCGTGACCTTCAAAAAGGATGCGCTGACATGGTTCAACTCTTTAGCACCCGGAAGCATTAAAAGCTTCTCCGACCTGTCTGGAGGTTTTCTGAAAAACTTCACCACTCGGAGAAAACTCCTAAAGACCTGCCTGAACCTCTACTCGATCGTGCAGAAGCCGGAAAAGTCCCTGTGGGACTATTTGGACCGCTTCAACTCTGAGTGCACTCAGATTGAGGGACTGGAGTGTCAAGCAACCCTCATGGCATTGGTTAAAGGCCTCAGAGAGGATACCCCATTCCTCAAAAGCCTTACCAAAAGGCCACCCAAAACAATGGAAGAGATTCAGGAAAGATCTCATGAATACTTGCAACAAGAAGAAGGACAAACGGCAGTGAAAACTGACCGTGACAAGAAGGAAACTAACCGGAAGGATCCGCCGCGAGAAGACCGCAGCTGACGGGAACAGCGTTCCGGGAGATCCTACTACAATCCACTGAACGTCTCACTAATAACCTTCCTCCATGAAGTATCACAAGTGGAGAGAATCCCTGCACCACGAGCAATCAAGAACAGTCACAGAGGAGACCGGAACGCATACTGCAAGTATCATAAGCAAAACGGTCATGACACGGAGGATTGTCGTGACCTCCTCGAATTTGTCGAGAAGGGTTTAAAGAAGGAAAAGTTCCGTGAATACACCGGAATAAGCAGTGATCGAAGGGATGATAGAAGGACAAAGCAAATGGTAGACAGCCCGGAAAAGTCCATTAAAGGAAAAGATGCGCCCAAAGACAGCGTGACTAGAAGGGAGAACAAAATGATCTCAGGAGGGCTTCCGGATGAGGGAAATCCACCATCCCGGAAAGCAGCCAAAAGGAGCAAACACTCATGCCTCGCCGTGGAAGTCATGCCTAGGACATTGCATGATAAACCACCTCCAGAAATCACTTTCTCTTCGGAAGAGATCGGAAGAACAACCGATACTCTGAATCCTCCTTTAGTGATTTCCATGGATGTCTTTGACGCAACAATTCGACGAGTCTTCATAGACCAAGGAAGCTCTGCAGACATCCTCTTCCGACGCTGCTTTTATGCACTCAGACTCACTAACAAAGACCTGGAAAGTCATTCTGACGAGTTAGTTGGTTTTTCCGGCGAAAGGGTAACCCCAGATGGCTTCTTGACATTATGGGCCACTATTGGGGACCCACCAAACAGGCGAAGTACAAAAGTAAGGTGGCTAGTCATCAACCACAACTCTGCCTACAATGCGATTGTGGGAAGACCGACCCTCAACCGAATAGGAGCAGTCCTAGCAACCTCCATCTTGACAATGAAATTCATAATAGACGGAGGCAAAGTAGGTGTACTTCGTGGAGACAAACAAGAAGCAGAGAAGTGCCATAACGCCACCTTACATATCTCCAAAGAGCAACTTCCGAAACTAGAGAAGCCAGATGGAACCAAAGGATGCCTCTTAGTAGATCTTGAACCACCAGAAAAACAAGGTCCATGAGAGACCGAAATCGGAAGGCGATCTCCAACAAGTTCAAATAGGACAACATTTCGAGCAGGTGACCATGATTGCAAAAAACCTGTCGGAAGAACTGAAAGAGAAGGTGACACAGTTTTTGAGGCAAAATTCCGATCTCTTTGCATGGACAGCAGCTGACATGCCGGAAATAGACCCGAACTTTTCCAGTCACAAGTTGTCCATAATACACGGAAGTAAGCCAGTAGCACAAAAGCTGCGACGAATGAGCTTGGAAAAGGTGGCCGAAACAAAGAAGCAGGTCCAAAGCCTTCTCGAGGCAAGATTTATCCAAGAAATCAAGTACCCCACATGGCTCAGCAATGTGGTTATGGTACCCAAAAGCAATGGAAAGTGGCGAATGTGTGTCGACTACACAAGCCTAAATAAGGCATGCCCTAAAGACCCATACCCGTTCCCAAGCATTGATGGATTGGTAGACAAAGCTTCTGGATACAAGTTCCTCTCGTTCATGGATGCTTACTCCGGATACAATCAGATCCCAATGTATCCCGGAGACGCTGAAAAGACAGCATTTATCACTCCTATCGGCAGCTTTTACTACAAAGTAATGCCGTTCGGACTAAAGAATGCAGGATCTACATACCAAAGGCTCATGGACAGAGTATTCAAGGAACTCCTTGGAGGCATCCTCGAAGTATACGTGGATGACATGCTAGTCAAGGCCAAGGCGGCGAAAGAATTAATCCCCAATTTAGAGAAGGTCTTCGGCAAACTACGGGAGCACCAAATGCGCTTGAATCCAGCAAAGTGTGCCTTTGCGGTCGAAGCCGGAAAATTTCTCGGTTTTATGTTAACCAACAGAGGAATCGAGGCTAAACCAGAAAAATGCCAAGCCATTATCTCCATGAAGCAGCCGGAGTCTCTGAAAGAAGTATAGATGCTGACTGGCAGGCTAGCAGCTCTCTCCAGGTTCCTAGCAGCCTTAGCTATGAAAGCGGCTCCCCTATTCAAGTTGACGAAAAAATGGGCGGAGTTCAAGTGGACGGAGGAGTGCAAAGAAGCTTTCAAAAGCTTCAAAGAGTACCTATCAGCACCCCCAATCCTAGTCAAGCCGAACCAGGAGAACCTTTAATAGTTTACTTAGCCGCAACTGAAGAAGCAGTGGCCGGAGCCCTAATCCAAGAGAAGGATAAAACGCAGCAGCCTGTGTACTTCGTAAGCAAAACCCTGTAAGGGGCGGAGCTGAAATATCAAAGGTTGGAAAAGCTACCACTAGCACTGATTGTAGCTGCCAGAAGGCTAAGACAGTATTTCCAAGCCCATCTCATTGTCGTCAAACGGGATCAGCCGTTAAGACAAGTGTTGCAGAAGCCGGATCTAGCCGGTAGAATGCTGAGCTGGTCAGTGGATCTCTCAGAGTACCACATCAGCTATGAAGGAATGACGGCAATAAAATGGCAAGTAATGGCTGACTTCATTGCGGAACTCAGTCCCAACGCCCCAAACCCCGAATCTTTGGCATGGATCCTCCACGTAGATGGGTCCTCGAATAACAAAGGAAGCAGAGGGGGCGTACTCCTGGAAGGACCAGACGGAGTCACCATTGATTAGCCCAAGAAGTGCTGGCAGTGTCGGCGGAAAAAACTGGAAAATTCCCATAATTAACTTCCTCGAGAAGGGGATTCTTCCAAATGAAAGATATGAAGCCAACCACCTCAGAAGAGAAGCAGCTAATTATGTCATGATTGGCGGAGAACTATACCGGAGAGCAGCAGCTAAGCCTCTCTTCAAATGTGTAGAGAAAGAAAGGGTCCCCACTATCATAGCTGAAGTACATGAAGGGGCTTGCGATCAACACCAAGGGGTGAAAACCATCATTCGGAGAATCCTCCTAGCTGGATTGTGGTGGCCTCACATGAGAATTGATGTTATGCAATACATCAAGAAGTGTCAAAGGTGCCAAGAGCACGCCAAGGTGCAGCAAATTCCAGCCACCAAGTTGTCATCCATTGTCTTACCTTGGCCGTTTGATAAATGGGGAATAGACCTCCTCGGCCCTTTTCCAAAAGGACATGGGCAAGTCAAGTACCTAATTGTAGTCATTGACTACTTCACTAAGTGGGTGGAAGCAGAACCACTTGCATCAATCACAGCAGCCCAATGCCGGAAGTTCATATGGAACAGCATAATTACTAGGTTCAGAGTATCAAGGGTCATCACTTCTGACAATGGAACCCAATTTACTGACAAGAAATTCAAAGAGTTTTTAAAAGGCTTCCACATCCATCAGCAATTATCATTGGTAAAGCACCCCCAAGCCAATGGACAAGTCGAGGCCATGAATAAAATAATCCTAAACGAATTAAAAAAGAGGTTTGACGAGAAGAAAGGCTGCTGGGCGGAAGAGCTCGGAAGTGTCCTCTGGTCATATAGAACGACAGAACAATCGTCGACGGGATTAACCCCCTTCCGACTTACCTACGGCACAGAGGCCATAGTCCCTTTGGAACTAGCTGAAGAAATCAGTCGGGTCTCAGCTTATAACTCGGAAGAGAACGGAAAAAGCAGAGAAATCGATGTAGACTTAATCTCCGAGATCCGAGAAGAGGCAAGAATGAGGCAGCAGGCGGAAAAGGAACTCTTAGCAGCCCGGTACAACAAGAAAGTGAAGAGCCCGGAGCTCGAAGCAGGAGACTTGGTGCTGAGAAGGGCTAACATAGGAGGGAAGAATGTCGCCCAAGGGAAGCTACGGGCAAACTGAGAAGGCCCCTACCAGGTGGTCGAAGTGCTCGGAAAAGGCGCATACAAGCTCCGTACAGTTGAAGGGGCACAAGTGCCAAGGACTTGGCACATATCAAACCTGAAAAGGTACCATATGTAAACAGAATATAGTAACATGTACTATTTTTCCTCCCATCTTTATTTTCTTCCCCAAGAGGGTTTTTCGGATGACGAGGTTTTAATGAGGCATGTAAGCGTTCCGGCCACCTTGGCCGTTATTAATAAGGAAATATTTTACCCTTACAATTATTTATCTTGTCATTTATTCTTTAAGCATTATTCATTATGCATCCTTTTAGTCTCAACAAGAGAACAAAGAGCCCAGGAGCCAGAATTAAGGCTTTAAAATTAACCCAAAGAGCAACCTATAAAGTGGTCGGAACAAACACCACGGCGCCACACTGGACTGATCACTCGGATGATGAGTTGCAAATACATTAAGTTATGCAAACCGATAGTCAACAAACCAAAAGACATCGCGACAAGCAGACTTAACAAAGAAAAAGCACAAGTCATAAAGTGCGCCAAACACAAGCAAGCATCACTAAGTGCCAAGGCACCAAACACGTAAAATGACTGCTAAGTGCAGAATCAGCCAAAGTGAAAAAGGAACGAAGCAAATAATGCAAAACATTTTTTAAGGCCACAGTGGGCATAACCAATCCAGTCAAAAGAAAAATATCCAGAAATTTACAAAAATCTTAAGTGGGGCATTCCCCACTAACTCCTGCCACATCTCCAGCCGCCGGCTGCGAGGCCTGAGTGGTAGCTTCTGGATGCTGCTCTGGCGCGACCACCTCCGCCTGAGGAAGCTCCACCTCCACATCCGACTCTTGCGGAACATAGATCCTCCTACCCTTCGGATCCCATCGGGACTTCAGGGTTATAGCAGAAAAATCTACGCCAGTACAGGGATGGGAGACTTGGTCTAAGCATATATCCAAAGTCTCTTGACCCATCTTCGTAACATCGGTACCAAGGTTCTGCCACTCAGCGCGCCAATACTCAGACGCCTCAGTGGCCTTGCTCAAATCCGCCTAACAAGTCTTCAGCGAAGAAGCAAAAGACCCCGCCTGCTTTTCTGCCGCCTCGGACTGCTTCTTCTCCCTCTCCAGAGACAACTGAGAGGACTCCAATTGGGTCTTCAATACCCCATTATCCTCTTCCAACTGGGCAATCCGCTCCAAAGCAGATTGGTACTCAGCAGTCCTCTCAGAGAGTTGGTCATCAAGGTTATCTACCTTCTCCTTAAGAGGCAGAAAAGCCAAGGCCGAGTCTCTCTCCCCCTTCAGGATTTCAATCTGATCAAGGGCGGCCGAGAGCTCCTTCTCAGCTTTTACTTTGGCGGCCAGGGAGGTCTCCACACCCACCTGCTCCAAGTAAAAAAAAAAAGTAAATAAAAGCGAATATAACTTATGCAGCAAGCATTAAAAGTAATCAAACTACCTGGAGACAAGCAAGAGATTTGGCAGAGAGATGGTACGACTCGTCGAGAAGCTGCTCCGGAGGCATCTTAACAAGGGTCTCCCTCACAGGAGTAGAAGTCAAACCCGCATTCAAGGCCTTCCGATAATTAAAACTCGCCGGAAAAGCAACCTTGACGGGATCCACCTCGTGCTTCCAGGCGGAATCATCCCCGAGCACCCGATCGAAGATGTCATCCTCATTCCCCTTCCTCTTCTGCCTCTTTCGCTGCAGATCAGCAGAAGGATCCTCTTTCAGCCCCTCCTCACCCTCAAGGTCAACAACCTTGGCACGCTCACGCTTGGAAGACTGCTTCTTAGCCCTATGCGTCTCAGAAGCAGCCGGAGCAAGGGGCACTTGAGAAGAGGATTCCACAGGAGTGGGGCCAGCAGCTAAAGCAGAAGCAGCAGCAGCAGTAGCAATGGCAGAAGGACGACCGGTCGGAAGAACCGCCCGGGGACCCATCCTAGACGGATCCACCATCATGGCCAACAAATTGTCAAGCTTCGTCTTCTTCATCTTAACGTCTAACAAGTCGTCTGCAAGAAAAAGGCAAGTAAAGAGTTAGCAACAATTAAAGTAGCAAAAAAAAAAACAACAATTTTTACCAAGAAACTTTCCAACTTCGGCGTTAGAACTGTCCAAAATCCACCGACAGGTAAACTTGTTCCTCTTTGGTAAACCCCCCGGAAGAGAAACAAGAAACTTAAAGGCAGCCATCTCCAATGGCTCCAGATTATACACGGTGAAATCCTTCACTTCAGGGTTCCAATAAACCCAAGGGAACGGTTTGTCCTCATGATCGAGCCAGAAAGCACGCCTGCCCTGAGCAGGCAGAACCTTAAAGTAATGCCATTTGAATTCTTGGATCGAATCCTCATAAGAATCAAATAGCTTACGGCCTTGACGAGCTCGGAAAAAAATGTATCCGAAACCGGTCGGAGGAATGAGGACGTCGTAAATATAGAAGAAAAGTCTGATGGTGGGACGGAAGCCATAGTGCAAGCACACTTTCTCAAAGGCGAGAATGAAATCCCACCCATTCAGATGGAGTTGACTGACGGCAACGCGACAACGAGTCATCACGTCCCTCTGAAAGACTGAGAAGGGGAGCCGCACCCTCAGACGATTAAATAACTCCTGGTATACCCACAAAAAGTGAGGACCCCCTCACCCGCTCGGAAGGGCACGCGATTGAACGGCCCAGCAGCCTCCAGTACATAATCTCCCTCCGCCCCTGAGTCCTCCATCAACGGAAAGTTGTGACGGAACTCAGGCAGCGAGTCACTCTCAACCACCGATGGCTGAGTAAGCACAACCTCCTCAACCCAACCATAGAGGCGGGTCTCAGCCGCATTCAGAGGGCGAGGAACCTTCAAATCTTGGCAAGACTTCTTATTCCCCATTTCTGACTTTTTAATAAATAAATGAAGCATGCAATAAAATGCAGGGAGCGAGGTTTAAGAAAAGTGGAGAAAACGCGAAATGGAGAAGAAGAAGAGATGCAGGACAGAAAACAAAAAGGCGTTCTTGAAGAACGACGAAGCGAACAAAAACCCAACAGACACACACAGATGCAAGCAGAAAAATGAAAATGCAAAAGATAAATAGTACCTGTGAAAAGAGCCACTGGAACTTGAAGAAAGATGGTTTCTTTTTTCAAAGAAAACCAAGGGTGTTTAGGAAGAAAGAGAAGAAAGCCCAAAGAGAAATGAAAAGTTTTGAAATCCCAAAGCTTTCTCAATACGCCTTGGACTTCAAAGGGGCAAGTACTGATGATGGGACGGTTACTGAAGCCTTGAAAACCGCTCCCGCTACTCTCTCTTTCGAAAAGCGTGAAGAAACCATCACTTTTTTCAGCCACGTCAGCAAGTGAAAAGCAAAACGACATACCACAAACTATTTGACACGTAAGCAGTCGGAGAAGTAACTACGCTGACATCATACAGAAAGTAGTCGAAAATTCACCAAACTACTCGGAAATCGAATGAACTCATTCATTTCCCGAGTGGGGGGAATGTTACGGATCAGCCCAATTAGGCCCAATCCACTAAGTCAATAGCTAATTCACTTGACCCATAAGATCAAAGATCAGACCAAAAAGGAAGGATTCAATAGGATCATGAAGAGATTCTATCAGAATCTTAACCACCCGCAGCTATATAAGCTAGGGGAAAACACCCCCTAAGGTACGCATTCTCTAAACCCTAACCTCCCATATTAGCCCTAGAATCTCATAATCCTAATTCTGGGATTCTAGTGCTATTCATTCATTATATCAACCACCTTCTTCGGATTCAGCCCTCGGACTCTTCCGAGCACTTCCCTCGGAAGGAACATTCTTTCTCACTCATTCTCACTGTTTATTCCCTCTCACGACTAAGATCCGTTGGATCATTGTTTGGTACATCTATGCTTAACAGCGCCTAAATTTTTTGTAAGAACAATACGATTCATTTTTAAGGATTCATTAGGGAACCAATAATTAAGTTATCATCCAAAATTTATATTAGTTATCATCCATAACTCATATATAATATTTATTAATTTCATATTGGTCATAATTTGTTAGATCTCTAATTTTTCTGTTGGTAAATAATTTTAGTTTCTTTTTTCTAACTTCTAAGTTCCAAACAAGGTTTTGAAAACTTGATGGGAGTTATTTGTTTTAAGAAATTCTAAAATTAAAAATAATAAAATATTTAAAAAGTAAAAATAAAACTTTATAATTTATTTATCATTTAAATTTAAAATGTATAAAGAGAATAAATTTAAAGATACTAAAGTATGATAAGAAAAAATTCATTAGATTATTATCGGATGTAATAGTATTATTGATGAGAATTCATAAATATAATTTACAAAATAGCTATTTACAAAAAATATTATCAATATCAATTTGTTTTAATATCTCAACCATGTTTAATTTGGAGCATATATATAATTTTATATTTAAAAGATTCTTCTATTTTTATGTTTGGTGGATTATAAAATACTTTATTTTTTTTTAGTGTTCTATGTTTAGATAAGCAATGCTAATTACTACATCGTCAGCAAAATTAATTATTTTTAGCCAATATGTAACTAATAAGTATTTCAATACCACTACACATCCAAGCAATTATGCTAGCCAAGTCAAATCAAGAGTTTTTTTACCACTCTCACTTAGTAAGCACGTGTAATACACTCTCCAAATTAAACGCTGGAAGGAAATTTGAAACGTGGAGAAACGGAGAAACGGTTTTGGAAACAAAGGATTTAGTTTCTTCACTCTCACCCACTCACTCACTCAAATGAAAACGGAAACCACCCACATTCCATAACAAAATCAAAACCTCCCATAACAAATAAAAAAGAAACCCAAAAAACTGTCCTCGAAGAAAAAGGGAAGAAACAACGAAGAAAAGTAGAAGAGAAACGAAGACCAAACGAAGACTTCTAACCTGAAAAAGTTAAGGTTAGTGACATCCTTGTTCATATCGTTTCTCATTTTGTTCGTTTGGCTTCTCATCTTGTTCGTTTTCCATAGCCATTTGGTATCTGGTTTTGACTTGCATTTTCTTTGTTCTTCGTTTGAACGATTAGGGTTTATAATAGGATCAGAATCGTGATTCTGGTTTCGTTTTTTATTTTAATCATCGTTGTTGATTGATGATCATTAAATATTAGGGTTTTAAATTAGGGTTTCAGAATCGTCTCTGTTTTTGTAATCGGATTCCGTTTCTGTTTTTGTAATATGATTTCGTTTCTGATTTTGTTGATATTTTGTTTTTGGGTTTCTTATATTCCGTTTTTGATTTTGTAATGTGGTTCCGTTTTTGGTTTTGGTTCTCAACTCCATTTATAATTTGCATCCATTCCCCTTTCTGATTTGTTTTGATTTCCGTTTCTGATTTGGCTTTTTTGACACTGATTCCGTTTTCTTTTTTTGTTTCTGTTCGTTCCTGATTATTTTGGGTGTAACTTAGGGTTCAAATTAGGGAAAAAGCGTGAAAGTATGATTTGATTTGGGTCTAAAATTGAATTTAGGGTTCAAATCGTTTCTTCATTGGGTCTATAGATCTGATTGTGTATTATAGGAGATGAAATTAGGGTTTAAATTGGGATTAAAGTGTTTCTGATTTTGGTTTTGGGTAGTTTCGGGCTATTCTTATATTCCGTTTCTCTTTTTGAAACTGATTTCGTTTCTGTTTTTGTTTATATTCTGTTTTTGAGTTTCTTATATTCCGTTTCTGTTTTCATACACATTCCATTTCTGTTTCTGAAATTTGCATCAGCAATGAGAAGACCAAGGAAATTAGATGCAAAACACACTAAGAAAGCAAAACACAATGAGGGGGAAAGCAACAACAAGAATGTGAGGAAAACTTTGAAAACTTTATTAAAATTCCCTTATGTTATACTGTATAACCCGTTGTCGTTGCCTTTTTTATATTGTTTTCAGCAAGGGCATGTGTTTAGGTGTCTCCCTACAACTGTTGCCACAATGTTTGACTACCTAAAAAAACATCTAGACAAGCTGAGGATTGTTAATCAGATGTGCTTTGGTGCATTATCTCATCTCCAAAACAACAACTTGGATCAACAGATGCTGAAGCAAATATACGACCGCTTTGATGTACATGACAACACAATATACTCTGATGCAACAACAGTTAAAATCACCACAAGGAAAATAGGGGATGCCCTTGGTTTGTGTTCAAAAGGTACCACTCATCAAAATTATAATTCCATTTCTGTTTTTATTCTAAGAGTCGTTTCTGTTTTTCACATTTGTTAAGATAACTAACTAATCTGGTCTTCGCTCCTAAAAAGGAACTACTTATGAGACTAGAGTTGTCAGGAAGAAGTTGAGCCAAGAAGAAAAAGACACACACAAATTCTGGCAAGGCAAGACAATAATAACTCTAACAGAATTGGTACAGACAACGCCGCTGGACACCGAAGACAACCGGAAATTGTTTATGCGGGTGTTTATGCTCTTCATACAAAAGGTCTTCCTCCTTCCCAACTCAACAGCAAGCATAGTTCCAACAGCCCTCACAACAATATTTGACTTGGAGACCACGAGTAAAATGGGCACTTCATGTCCATGACTTCCTGATCCAAGAGTTAAAGAAGGCCAAGAAAACTAACTATGCTGCAATACATGGCTGCGTCTATGCTCTCATGACCATATATGTTCATGAGACGCAGTCTGGAGAGAACTCAAAGGAGCTTGAAGCGCGGAAGCCGTGGATAGCGTATTGGAAAGGCGATACGCTTAAAAAAAGATTGAAGCAAGAAAGAACCCATGAGGCAGTAAGTTCTCTCAAATCCGTTTCTGTTTATGTTTTGTGTATTGTTTTCACAACTGGGAATCCCTTTTATGTCGTAGGGATTAATAAAAACAGGAGAGATGATGGCTAAGAAGGACGCATTGAAGAGGAAGAATCCAACCATGAGGGTTCCCTCATCAAAGAGAAATTCTGATTCGGAATCCGAATCATACCAACCAAGCCCAGACTCGGAAGCTACTGAGTCAGACTTGGCGGCAGATGCTGAGCTAGAACATGACTCAGAAACCGAACAAGAAGCTGATCACGATGCTCACGATGAACCACCACCACAAAGAGAGATAAGGAGCAAGTGGAAGAATGATCGTCCCGTTGTGGGTTCAAATGAACCCGTGAACGTAACACAACAAAGTGTGGTTGGACCTAGGTTAGCTCTTTTTCCGTTTCTGTTTTAGTATTCCTTTCCGTTTCTATTTTTGATAGTTCAAATTGTGTTTCTGTTTTTGATATTTTCAACAGGACCTCTATTCTGGATAGTACTAGACTCATAGATCTGGTTGGAAAAAGCAAGAGAAGGAAATGTCAACGAATAACAAGCAAGACCAAGAAGCAAAAACTAAGTTAGATCAATGAGGGTGATGAAGCAATACCGTCTCCTTCAGACACTAGGATGTTTGACTCATTTGACACTGTCAGCCTTGGAAGGGATGATAGTGACAACATAAATGTTGAAGGACCGGTTGCCGTGCCATCTCAATCGCCACAGAAAGGAAAAGAGTAAAAATAACAACAACTCTTCTTATTAATCTCATCCAACTTAATCTGTTTACTCCTTTTTGATTTTATTTAATTTGACACAGAGATTTGCAACTTGGACATGATCATGAAACAAGAAATGATGAACAACTTGGTATGGAGGTCGAAGGTGCTGCAGTAGAGGTCCCTCATGTGATGGAGGATAATGTACAAGAAGAAGAACAACCTGAACCCCTCGCTATAATCATGTAAGATCATTATCAAAAATATTTCTAGTTTCTTTCCCATTTTTAAACATCAAATCATCATCAAATTTGTTTCAAAATTCAATGCAGGCCTATCAACCCTGAAGATCAATCAAGGATGGCAACTCAGGACCTTGGTGAACACACAGAACTAGAAAAGCAAACTGGTGAACACACTGAAGTAGATACGAAGCCATTAAACATGGAAATGTAAGATTAAAAACTGAACTGTTTATCTCCTAATTCTGTTTCTGTTTTTACTCTTAATTCCGTTTCTGTTTCTGAACGTATATTAATTCCGTTTTCTAAAACACTACTAACTCCATAACTAATCCTGACAGGCCTTTAGAACATGAAGATCAATCTAAGATCGAAACTGATGGGCCTAATGAACACACGGAACCAGAAAAGCAAACTGGTGAACACACTGAAGTAGATCCGAAGGCAGTAAACATGGAAATGTAAGAACAAAAATTGAACTGTTTCTCTCTTAATTTCGTTTCTATTTTTACTCTTAATTCCGTTTCTGTTTCTGAAAGTCTATTATCTTCGTTTCTGAAACACTATTAATTCTGTTTCTGCATTTGATAATTTGCTTCCAAATGCATGTCTGATTTAAATTCAACTTCGTTTCTGTTTTTGACTTTTTGGTGTATCCCTTTCGAACCTAAACTCACCTTAAAGCCCTGGTTGCAAACCGAAGCTGAGGTAACTGCTGCAAATGATACAACATAATCAGCAAATGAGATGATTACAAATGTGTTGTTGAGCATGAACAAAGGGGAGCAAGATCAGGGCAGCAAGCAGAATCCGCAACCACAAGATCAGAAGCAAGAACAAGAAAGAAACCAGCAGATTCAGCAATCAAAAGCCGCTTCAATGCAAGACCCCAGATATTGCCCCTGCCTCAATTGAAGAAAGGTGTTACATGTGGGCAATAATGCTAAGAAATGAAAACAAATTTGAATCAATTTTCCAGCTTCGAGGCCCAAATACACAAGAGGCAATGAGGTATAATTTCATGACCATGGCACCAGAGACAGAAATTGACATGACTACAGTCAGTGTAGTATGCCATATCTTAAACAGAGAGCCGCTGGAAAGGTTTCAAAGGGACGTTTACTGTGTTCCACCAAAGATCTTGGTATTTACTTTCTTTATCAATTTTGTTTCTGATTCAATTTTCGTTTTACTTTCTTTATCAATTCCGTTTCTGTTTTTATTATTTTGCAGATCAGGATGTTTGGTACATATGGCACAAATTACATTAACAAAAAGACGAAGATGCCTCACCTTGTGGCAAGTTTGAAGGATCAACAGTTGATGGAGTTGCTTGACAAAGAGAAACTAAAAAGAAGTAGCTGTGTAAGTTCATGCAATTAAAATAACTTGCGTACTTTACAAAATTTGCAATCAGAATAACAACATTTCCATACACATATTCAGTTGTTTGCCACTGTCCTTTATAATCGCCATTGGTGGCTTTATGTCCTGGATGTGGATGATAGGGAGTTCTACATTGCAGATTTCGTGTTTGGAGCTGATACTTCTGACCCAGAAAGAAGCAAGCTGCACAGATTTGCTGTAAGTATATAATACTGTTTCTAATTTATAAATACAATTCTGTTTCTGTTTCTGTTATAAACTCGTTTCTGTTTTTTATTTCAGTGCAACATCCTAAATCAGCTGCGAGTCTGGGCAAGGGCCCAATCCATAATAAAGAAACGATCAATTGCACTCGAACTAAGGGCTATTGATGTCCCAAAGCAGCCAAATCCAACGGACTGTGGGGTATACGTGATGAAGTGGATGGAGGTTCTTGATCCAGCAGTTTTATCTGGTGCTTACGCTTTTAAAACCCGATGCCAGATCGAAGAATGGGATCAGGATCAGCTTAATGAATTCAGAAAGGAGATTGTGTCAAAGGAGCTTATGAGCGAGCACAACACACTTAACATTGAAGCAATCAGCCAAGCAACATGCATGTCACAAGAGGCAATCACAGAAGCAAGGAAAAGAATGCCACGCCGGACTAAACCTTCTGCTGCCCTTAGAAGTCCCTTTCTCCAACCTTCAACAATTGAACTGGAAATTAAACCAAACATTAATAGACACTTTTTAAATAGATTGTTAGTTAGTTTAAGACTTTGTTATACTCTAGTATTTGTCAATTTTGTTTTGATACTTTCTTGATGTTGAGGTTTGTTTAAACTCGTTTCTGTTTTTGTAATTCATAATCATCTATGTTTTATTTGATTCAATGCTTCTCTTTGATACTTGGTTGTTGGTTGGCAAAAGAAATTAAGATAAAAAAATAGAAACGAAAAGTTATTACTAAAACAGAAACGAAATGTATTAAAGGAATAGAAACGAAATACACATCAACCTATAGTTAACCAACTCCCTTGTTATTCAAGAATAGAAACGGAAACTGAACAGAAAGTAGAAACCGAATATTAACATAAACTGAATACAACTAATCAAAACTCAAACAGCTTTTCGTTTCTTTCTATTTGTTGCACTTGCAATTTTTTTCTCTGTATTTGAGCCCAACCTCTTCCTTGGACGTCCTTTTGATCTAACATGCGGTGGGCTTTGCAAATTATTAATCTCATTCAAAAAACCATCTTCATGTATTATTGTAGGGTTTTCCTTCAGTTTGGCTTTAAATTCCTTCATCTCAGCATCCAATTTATCTAATGCAAGATGATACTTAGCAGTCAACACTTCAAATTCTGATGCCTCTTCTGCAGATGTGTACGATCTGGAAATCATACCATTATATCTCTTAGTGCTTTCCTCCAATACCGGAGCATCATAGCTACTCTTGATACTTGTATGCCTCCTATTTACAATCCCATTTTTGCTCCATCGTCCAAGAATATAAATTGGTCAAATCCTATCCACTCTCTCATAACCAAGCACCATCAATGAGTGACGGCAAATTATACATCTTGATTGAAATAGCAAGCATTTGCAATAAATTTCTTCCTTTGTTGAGTTATATACAACTTCAAACGAGATTCTCTTTTTGCTTGAAACATCTTCCGAAACATCATAAACAACATACTCTAAATCACGCACCCTTAATGTTGTCTGGCAGTTGATCTTCCCTCTAAATTGTGCCTGCACTTCCCTGAATTTTGCATGTGTGTACGCTTCCTGAAATTGGACTTCAATTCCTGAATTGGTTGAACAGGGA
>JASCZI010090742.1:77609-93054 GCA_036250425.1 Stylosanthes scabra
AGGATGTGAGTGCTGGAGAACAACCTTTGAAATACACCAACGTTTGGTTTTCTTCACTACATGCACATAAATCCTTGCAGGACAGTTTGCACCACACGTTGGATTCGTCTTCTCAACGTACGGTATCTCAGAGATCCATTTCCCCTCTCTATTACATGTGATTAATTGATTCTTTATTTCCTTCGTTTCCTTGCACCTATTGCTGTTCCTTATCTTAGTAGAAAACCCAACACGTCTAGCATACTATTTATAGAAAGCAGCAACTTCTTCAAGTGATTGAAAAGTCATTCCAACCTGTGGAATAAACTCCTCATCAACGTCACCTAATATCTGCATCAGAAAATAAAAACAGAAACGGAATGTGTCTCATAAATAGAAACGGTTTCGAATAAAAACAAAACATCAAATAAATGAAGCATCATGCCTGATAAAAAACAGAAACGGAATGTCTCTCCAAAAGAGAAACGGAATGTGTCTCAAAAACAGAAACGATTTGAGGAAATAAAAAACAATGGAAAAATGACTAAAGCATCACAACTGACAAAAACAGAAACAGAATTATATAAAAACAGAAACAGAATTATAACGTAAGCATAAACGGAATTACAAATACCCATTAATAATTCAGTCATGACTCAGATTCTTCCAAAACGCAAACAAACACATCATAACATTCAATCTACGCATGAGAACAGAGGAAAACGGCGAAGTAAAAGGCATATCCATTCCAACATTCAAATCAAACTAGTTTAAAAAAAGAATCTACAACGATTTCAATGTACGTATAGATTAGGATCTGTTTCAGATGAACTTGAGACAGAAACAATCGATTGAGGGAGATAATCCATCCTCCAAATCAGATCAAATAGAAAGAAAATGGAGAAGATGAATTGTGATGTAAAAACGAATGAAACAGCGATGAGAAAATAGGGTGAGATTGCAAAAAGAGTGAACGCATCTACTAATGAAAGGAATGAGTGAGAAATCAAGGATTTCAAATCCCAAAAAAACGAAAATAACAACTTACTTGTTTGTTAGGAGTGAGTGCGAGGGCGCGTGAGCTAATGCAACTTGGTTGGACTTGGTTACCTAAATCACTTGGATGTGTAATATTATTGTAAGTATTTATGGGAGATTAATTTCTATACATAATAATAGGGCCCATAATAATGATGATGGTTATGCTTGCTGGCTATGTTAGATTAAATTTATTGGTCAAGAAAAATTTCACTTTTTAAATTATCTTTAAAATATCTTCCATGCTAGTATTAATTCAGATTTTATTTTGAGGCTTAGAAGATACTATATAAATATTTGTAAAATCTTATATAATTTGAGACTAAACTTACTATTTGCGGTTTAATGTTTTGCTTTAATTCAATGATGCTTACTTTCATACGAAAAAAAAAACTTGAAGAGGTACAGAGCAATTTGTTAGAATGCATTGGTGAGTCCATTTTCATATTTTTTCTTTTTCTTTTTAAATTTTTTTTTTATATTTTATTCTTGCTATGTGTTCGGATGGTACCTGAGTTCCGAACCTAACGAGTTACTGGGATACTTGAGTGCTTGTGAGACTAGACCATGCTGAATGTATCGGAACTACTTGGCTTCTAGTATTCTTTCGTGACGAGGCTATTGGTGAAGTGGTCCGAAATAGGGGCTACTTGACTCCAGAGTATCCTTGCCGGAATCTGGGCAGAGCTTCCTCAGAGGAGTGGCTAGGGGGTGCCGGGAGGGCCACATGAAAGGACACTTCGACGCTCAACGTCAGTAGAGTATATGAGGTTATAGAGTGAAAAAACGAACTTGGCTTATCCTTGGATGACCTCTCCCTTTTATAGTGTGACTTGGTGTCATTGGCATTAAGATGAAGTTATTGCCATTAATGATATATTGATGTTGATGAGTTATTATTTGTGCATTAAAGGAAATATTCTATAACCGCTGCCTTTTGGCTTTTAGGCTTTTAAGCAGCCTTAAAGAAAGGAATACTATGTGAAATATTCCTTTTGAGTAGTAAGCGTGGACTTAGGGTTTGACATTTGCCTCTCATTGGGTTTAGGTCCATTTTTTTCCCAAAGTATCATGTTGTAGAAATATTGGACTTCCGTATCATTGGGCTGCCAAATTTTGGGCATTAGGCTTGTCCAAAACACTATGTATACTATTCACATATTTACTGTATATGTGAGTATCCTCCTAATTCAATTTATATTTCATTTAATTAAATATTTTATAAAATTAATTATACAAGTGTCAACATTTTATTGATTCTATATTAGGCAATATCGTATCTCCTTAATAAAATCGATTTCATTTGTCACAAAAAATAACCGGTTTCATTATTTCGTCAATCAATTTCGATGCAAAATTATACATGTTCAAGAAGGTGCTTTTTCATTCTGACACAAAAGGGCAAAATAATATTTTTGCAAAGGTCAACGGTTACATTATTAGAAGAATAACATCATGCCAGTCTCGGAGATCAAGGAAATCAAGAGTTCGTCTCAAGGAGCAAATGCATTGACTTGAGACACAAAGAATATGACTTTTCTTAAGTTATTTGGAGTTCAAGTAATCATAAGAAATTTATTAAATTTTTATTGCATTTTAATAAATTGATTGAATTTAGTTCATATTCTAAAATTATCTGAAGACAAAATCATCAAAAGAATCTTCATTGTTCAAATATTTTAGGGTAGGTTAGATTTTTTGTTTTGAAATAAAAAACATAATTATCATTCAAACAAAGCCAAACGGCAATTACAAATCTAAAGATCAATAGTTTTAATAGAAAAGAGGAAAATAAATATCCTATATGTTGAATTAGAATCTGAAAGGAGGCGCAACCTTCGATTATTGAGAATCTTAACTGGTAGAAACAGGGATACTTGGTCTCTTTTGTTTCTTGATGAAATCATGCTGCAACATCTTACAATAAATTGTCTTCTTCTCAACATAAAAATGAAAAATTTTCGAATCTGAAATTTTGAATAAAATTATGTTCCCGTAGTGTTTTCCTACTAGATCTAGAGAGATCTGAATCTTCACCCTTGTAATAACACCAGCCATAAAAGGGAACTAAAGCACTACCCAAAAGGGAGGAAAACACTACACAAAAGGATTATTTTGGAATCTAGATCTGGACTTGAAATGAAATAAATGGGAAAAAAGGAAAAAGGAAAGAAAGGGGACACAGAGACTGAAAAGGAAGGAGGGGGAAAGGCCAGAATCTCGGAGAAAAGAAAAAGACAAGGAGAAAGAAAGAGGGAGGAAGAGGAGAAAAGGAGAAGGGGAACAAAGATAGGGAAAGGAAACAAAGAAGAGAAAAAGAGTGAAAGTTGAGTGGAGGAGGGCTACCGCTGCCTAGAGTTGAGTGACGGTGGCCCTTTGGTGCTGCTGTTTGAAGTGTCCGGTTGATAGAAGAATAGAGAGAGACTCACACAGGCTAATTAGGGTAGGTTAGATTTGAATCTTAAAATAGCTCAAGTAGAGGTGTTTTATTTTTATTATTCTCTCAAAATTATTAACTTTGTTTTTTTTTTTTTATCACATTTTGTTCTTTATTTTACCATTTTTTATACACATATTTTAAGGAGTATTTCGTGAAAAATTTTTGTTTGAATTCTAATCCTAAATATTAGACATCATTTTAACTCAATTTAAGTGTTATTCATAAAATGTTTAATTACTCTCTAGGTCCCTATTATTTCATGAAATTTTCAATTAGGTCCTTACATTTTTTTCAATTAGGTCCCTATACCAGATTTACATTTTCAATTAAGTCCCCGTTGTTATAAAAATGTTTAAGTTAACGGAATATTATGTGAAAAAAGGAATATTCTCCTAGAAATCCCTAAGGCTGCATTTGGAGAAGAGACTGAAACTGGGAGACTGAGACTGGAGAACTGAAACTAAAATACTGGGACTAAATTAAGTTTGTGTATTATGTTTGGTTTAAAATGTATAAAATTAAGTTGTATGGAGACTAAAACAAGTAAAATGACTATCATATCCTTCATAATTAAAAAATCAAAAACCCTAAACACATCAATCCCACTACCACCATTGACACCGCCACCACCACCTCCATCACCACCAACACTACCTCCAGAAATTCAACACAGACATGAACCAATACTAACACCCCAACAATATAAATCATGAACCAATATGTAAAAGTAAACCAATTTTATTATTATTGTTATTTATTAAATTACAATCCCTAATTTCATAAAAAAAATAAGGAAGGAAACAGAATCGAAGAAGAAAATGGAGAGAGAGGGAGGTCAGCGCCATGGGAAGAAGGAAGAAGGAGCAAGGGAAGGGCGGGGCCACCGGCTATGTGGATTGTCGTCGCGCCGCCGGTTGCCATCTTGGAGGGGAGAGAGACAGAGTGAGAGAGGGAGATCGAAGAGTGGGACGGCTTGAGGGGAGAGAGAGTCGCCGCTGCCGTCGAACCTTCCTCCGTCGCCGTCGCACTTCATCGCCGCCGTTGGCAGAGCTCACCGAGTTGATAAAGAGAGAGAAAGAACACCGACGAGGAGAGAGAGAACTTATGCTCTGCACCATCACCACCAAACCCATATTTATTATTAGAAACCATTTCCCTTCTCAGAATATTTTGGTTGCTGTTGGTAGAAGATGAAGATGAGGAGAGGTGGCATATGAAGATCTGGGTTGGCTCACTAGTGGTGGTTTTTCAATTTTTTGTGGTTGGGTTTCCATAGGAATTGAGGGAGGGAGAGAATAAGAGGGTAGTGGTTGGAAATTTAAAAGTAGAGGGAGGGTATATTTGGAATAAAATGTTATTAAAGTTTTAGTCTCAGTCTTTTAGTCCTTCCAAATTGGAGGTACTGAAAATACTGGAATTTTGAGGACTGAGACTGAAATTTTAATCCCAGTATTCATCCAACAAACATAATACTGAGTTCCAGTTTCAGTCCCAGTAGCATGTACCAAACGCACAGTAAATGAGACAACATCTATGATTATGAAATGACTAAATTGCCCCTAGTCAATTCTAACCCTCACACACTCGAGAGAACTCTCACTTCATGAACCCTCTTCTTTTCTAACTCTCCTTTCATCGTCGAGACCCCTTTTTCCTTTGCAATCCAATGATGCTTTCTTTTAATAGTACATTCATTTCTCAAGATGTCTCAGATCCCCCTCACTTGGTCCAGTTGTGTTGATTTTCTTTGATACATCTAAGGAAAACTGTATTTCAATATGCAGGATGCTTATGCCAAATATGTGAAAGATTAGACACAAACAAAAAATGTGAAAGACTACTACATTGGAATCTTTGGAACCAGTGTACAATTTTATGACCATGATTTCTTGAAACGCACTTATATTAAGGATGACAGTTTTGCCCGATTATGATGGTTTCAAGTCTGCACTGAAGTTGCATACTTTCAGGTGGCTCCCTCAAATGATAGTGTCCGCTCCTCAATAGTTGACACAAAGCAAGTACCTTGGCCTTGTCCTATTTTTATATGTATGTTTACGGGCATATACATTTGTCACCGTTGAACATTTGTATTTACTAAATCAATTCCCTCGTAATCTTATTCATTGGTAGAAATTGGTTTCTTATGCATTGCATATATCATTTGGATCTTTGCAAAAATGTATTTGGACATAGTATCTTTCGTGAAGTGGATGCAACTAGAAACTTTTCCATGTCTATTTTTTATCATATTCCTTTTTGTTTATTTTGTTTTCCTTTGTTCAATAATGTCTACAAAACTTATAATAAACAACGATATTTTGATTTTTTCTTCATCTTTTGCTAAATCATTCATGTCATTTGATCCATGTTTTGTTTTGATATCTTTAATAAAAAAAGGAGATGAACTGAAACGTACAAGTAAAGAGATAATAAGAAATCATAAGACTCTTATTTAAGTTACATTTTAAGGGTAAACAAGTCATTGTAACTGCACTTAACATTTTTTTAACGTTTTTTGTCAATAGGGATTTAATTAAATTTTTATATATGGTGTATGGATCTAATTGAAAGGAAAAAAATATAGGGACCTAATTGAAAATTTAATGAAACTATAAGAATTCGTAGAGTAATTTAAGCTTCATAAAACAAGATTGTTTTGGTATTCTTCGTGTCAGCTATTCATGTGTATCAATATTACATTAATGTATTGGTGATGGAAATTTTCTCAAAGACTAAAATAAGATATATTTCTAAAATTAAAAGACTGACAAGAATTCTTTTTAAAAAAGGAAAAAAAAGATATATAGGTCCCTGACCTTTTAAAATCGTGACAAATATACTCTTAACCTTGGAAAAATACAAAATTCTCCACAACCTTATAAAAATTAGTACATTCAAGTCCCTACATTAGTTTGTCCATGTAGATAATATCCAAAAATGGTAGACTCCAAGTTATTTCGCCGGCTAGGGTGAGTTGTAAAACAAAATTGAGTTAATTATCAATTTAGTTCTTAAATTTTCATTTTTCTACTAAAATAGTCTCTAAAATTTATTTTAACTCTGTTTAATCTCGCGAATTTAAAAATATATCTCACTTTAGTCCTTAACATAACTTTTATCATTTATACGTTAACGTCATGTTGATATAGATGACCGACTACCACAATGAATACTAAAAACAATATTGTTTGATGAATATCGCTTAAATTGGGTTGAAATGATGTTGTCTCTAAAAATGACGTCCGTAAATTTTATTCATTGCCGCTAGATTAAGCTAGATCTCATGTTGAACCTAGGAAAATTAAAATGAATAAAGATAGGTGTTCATACATCAATGTATCCATTCATGTGTTTTCACATTTAGTAGGCTCATTATCAAACACAAAAATAATAAAGTTTAGTATAAAAAATTTAAGTCATAATAAACAAAAACTTATTTTTATTAAGATGGATGTATGTACATACAATATTACTAAAACATAAAAATAAATTTAATTCAATGTAAGTATGTGGATTTTAATTTCTCTCCCAAATTAGAAATAAATTTTAGAAATTATTTTAGCAAAAGAATAAAATTTTAGTACCAAATCAAAAATTAACTCAACCAAAACGATGCGTCCAAAATAAAACTCCCATCTTTTCAATTTCTCCACATATAATCGCGTTGCTGCAAAGCATTCTTTTCTATCTCTCTCTCTCTCTCTCTCTGAACTTTCTGTTTCCAGATCACTCAAGGCTCTCATTTCCCAACGGTATGCCCTCCTCTCCTCTTCTCTTCTCTCTCTCAAACACACAAACGCAGATAGTAGTGTTTAGATCCGATTTGATTGTGTAAGAAATGTTGTGTCAATCTTGAAATTTTGTTCCTTCCCAACATATTTGCATGTTACTAGATTTTTTAATTTTCCCACGTTCAGCTTGAGATCTAGCTGAATCCAGCGGCATTGAATAAGATTTAGAGGAAAAGATTGAACCATGTGATTAAAAAAAATAAAAGGAAAAAAAAAACCTTTTTTTGATTGGGTTTTTGAATATCGAATCAAAATGTTTCATATGTTGGGTCTTAATTTGTTTCTCTTGCGTTTCGTTCTATGTTACTACAGGTTGAAGGAGAAATGGGGCTCACATTTGCAAAGCTTTTCAGTAGGCTATTTGCCAAGAAGGAAATGAGGATTCTCATGGTGGGTCTTGATGCTGCTGGTAAGACCACTATCCTCTACAAGCTCAAGCTTGGAGAGATCGTCACTACAATTCCCACTATTGGTAAGTTTTCGAGCCTTAGATTCGGCCTGTTCTTGCCAGATTGGTTTTATATCAATAACTTTCCTTTCAGCATTGGACATAATTGTTGATTGCATTGATATTTGTTATGGGGAGTTCTGTCTTTCTTAACATCTTATGTGGTTAGAATGTGTCTTTGATTGTTTAGGATCTTGTTTTGTTAGACTTGTTTGTGTTGTGATGTATTATTTGAAAGTTGAAACGAGCACATTGCTAAATCTGTGAACAAACATTTCAAAGTGAAAATTCAAGATCCAAAAATACCATCTTGCATATATCAATTACTTACAACATTGATGCGAGATCTTGGATTTAAATTGATCTGACTGCCATGTAAATATTCTTGGGGAAACTATGTTATTACTTCTAAAAAAGAATATGCATAAGTTTGTGACATATTTTTGCTTCTTGCTTGATGTGCTTATTCATTGTTTTTTTTCAGGTTTCAATGTGGAGACTGTTGAATACAAGAATATTAGCTTCACTGTTTGGGATGTTGGTGGCCAGGACAAGGCATGTTGTTTGATTCTTATGCATTCTTGAAAAGATTACACTCAAGATATTCAATATGCAAATGCAATACATATTGGCACCTGGTTGCTGAATACTTATGTTGTCATTTGCAGATCCGTCCATTGTGGAGGCACTACTTCCAGAACACCCAGGGTCTTATATTTGTTGTGGACAGCAATGACAGGGACAGAGTTGTTGAGGCCAGAGATGAGTTACATCGGATGTTGAATGAGGTACTTTATCTAGTTTGCATTTTCCTGTTAGGCCATTCTCCGATATTCATATTTGTTAATGGTTTATACTGATACTGCATTTAGAGCTGATTTGTTCTGATTTATGATTGATTTGATATTGGGTATGGGAACACATTGACACTAAAAAGGAAGGACCTGTAAATTAGTAAAAATAAGGTGGTCATAGAATAACAATATAATGTTGACCCTTGAGGATTCTTCAGTGAAAGTCCTAGAATTTTGAATTTTCAGAGATTCTTCGAAGTCAACCTGTTATCAATGATCCGTGACCATTAGTCTTGTGGATTAGATACACATTCTTTTTGATATGCATAATCTATTGGGGAAGTGGAAATCTTTATTGAACAAATGATTGATTTGTGATAATTGTTGGGTGATGTCACTATTTCATATAGTTTGAGTAGCCAGCTTGGAAGTTGATGTCACTTGAGTGATATATGTTGAAATTTACTAGTGTCATGGCAAGGATCCTTAATCTCATTTTTTTCTTGCTTTTTTTGTTTTTTTGTTTATCTATTCAATATCTTTTTGAATCATGTTTTCAGGATGAACTGAGAGATGCTGTATTGCTTGTGTTTGCCAACAAGCAAGATCTTCCTAATGCAATGAATGCTGCTGAGATTACTGACAAGCTGGGACTCCACTCTCTCAGACAACGCCACTGGTATATATTTTGACAAGGAAGCCTTCGTCCAATAAAAAAAAGGGGTGGCTATGCCATTTTTAATCTAACATGATCTTTCGGTGTTTCCAGGTACATCCAGAGCACTTGTGCAACATCTGGGGAAGGCCTTTATGAGGGTTTGGACTGGCTTTCCAACAACATAGCCAATAAGGTAGTTGTTAGTTTCTTCCTCTTATGGAAGCCTCAAACATTTTAGCTCATTAGAAGTGGTAGCAAAAGTGCATTCATGCAATGTTTCTTTACAGACGTTTATTTTCTCATATCACCGATCAGACCTTCCGGTTTTAGAAGGAAAAAGATAGCACTATTCAGAATACTTGTTAAAGTGAAAGGTCTATGTTCTCTAGAATTACTGATGTGATTTTCTACTGTTGTTACAGGCTTAATGCTTTCAGGGAGTCTTGTGGATCGGTAATTCGGGTTGCAGGGGTGAATATTATCTAGCTTTTATTTCTTGGTCGTCATCGGAAACCACCTGGATTTGTGTTGATGTAATGTGTTTTAGGTCTTGTTGGTGGCTAAAATTGTTATGTTTTTGTTTCATGGATGTGTAATACTTCTGAGGATTTCTTATTGGGCATGGTTGCAATGTTCATAACTGTAAAATGGGAACACTAATGCAATGTGCCACCCCGTTTTTGATTTATTCATAGTCTTATTATCTTTACTTTTTTCGGGAAAATTATCAGGAGTAAATTCCTGTTTTTTAACTATTTTCCAGCATCCAATTTTAAAATGGTGACGGTTGATGTGACCTTGTTAAGTTAGTGATATATAGGTACAGGTGTCTCGTGAAAATGGTTTATCATTTAGGGTTATAGACATTATTGGCCTCTTTATAAAATGCATGACATTATCGTTTTGCGTTTGCTGTTTGACTTTTTTCAATTTAACCTAGGGTGAATACAATGAAAATGGAAGGTAGTTAAGGCTTAAGGTATTAGTATTTTATATTGGTGTTAATTTGCCATCTATTAGAAGGGTGTGTGGATAGCGGAACCGTTTTTAGTTTGTTGGAAAATGGTGTGTACAACAGCACAAGTGGAAGTTTGAAGTTTCCATGATTAGCGATTAGCATATGGCTCTTAGCAGTTAGCACCTTCATTCATCGTTACAAATTAAATACAGCAGGTATGCTTTGTTAATCTTCAATTTTCCAATCCAATAATGCTTTGGTTGTTAACAGGTTAATCCTATCTTAAACTACACAGAGACACTTTTTTAATGAAAACATGTTCCATCATCATGCATTTTAAATTTCTAATACTTTATTATTATCTTTATCGTGTGCAACGAAGAAAGCAAGATGCAGACAAAATTATTTTACTATACTTTTGTAGTGTTACCAATCAAGGTGCTTCCTATAATGTAGAATAGTCGGAATAAAGAACATAGAAAAATTATATAAGAACTTTCAATGTAGTAAGTGAAAACATACAGAACGGTCGGCTTGATAGCAGAATACACATGGCTAAGCCTGCTGTTTCTTCTTCCTGGATTTGGTTTCTATCAGTAGCCGCTCTTATTCATATGCGCACAGTATTTTCATCGTCTAGTACTTCAAGCCGGTGTTACACTGCAATTTACAGCTTCGGAGATTCCATTGCAGACACCGGAAACATATACTATGACACTGAACACATACCATCCTCTACAAGTATGGTCTTAAACCCTCCATATGGAGAAACCTTCTTTCATTACCCAACTGGAAGATATTCTGATGGCCGTCTCATCATCGATTTCCTTGGTAATAACGTAACCTTGTTATCAAATTTTATTTCCTTAATCTATTTTGTGGGTTATATATATATATATATATATGAAGGGCCGGCTTGGCTCAGCGGTAAGCTCACTTACCGTGGAGTTTGAGGTCGTGGGTTCCCCCAGCACCCCACCAAGTGGGACTTGAACTGGGTTGGCCCTTTATATATATATATATATATATATATATATATATATATATTTCCGACGATTTTGCTTCCCAAGGTGGCCCAACAAACCGTCCCTTTTATTTCTACCTCTCCCCGTTTTTGCTTTCTTGTTCTTATATTCTTCATTATTTGTTGGTATAGCTGAGCGGATTGGGGTTCCCTTGCTGAAACCTTACCTGGGAATCAAGAAGGGGAAGATAAAAACTTGGAACTCATTGGAGGGAGTGAACTTTGCAGTTGGAGGTGCCGCTGCTTTGGATGCTAGCTTCTTTCTCGAGAAGGGTCTCTATGATGTTGATGTTCCCGCCAGCTATTCTCTGGGGGTCCAGCTTGATTGGTTCATGGACTTGCTTCCTTCTATATGTAACTCTTCTTCAGGTAATGTTCCAATTGTCCCCTTCGGGGTTCGGGGTACTAGAATTAAAGAACATGAAAATTAAAGGAAAAAATGTGTATTATCGATTGTTTGAATGTTTGAATTATAATAGAAGAAGATTTTGTAATTTGGCTTGGTTGAAAAAGATGAATAAAAGAAAAGACAATTTTTTTTTTACTTCAACTGAAAGAAAAAAATTTCCTATAAATCAAAATTCATTTCAATTAACTATTTCCTTACTTCATGCAATTATAATAGTCCCATATTTAAATATCTTTAATGATCTTATGTATCGTCCTCTAATTTTGCAGAGTGTAAAGAAGTTCTTGGAAGGTCTCTGTTTCTTGTGGGGGAGATTGGTGGCAATGATTTCAACTATCTTTTTCAATTAGGCAAGACTATAGAAGAAGCCATGACATATGTGCCACTTGTGATTAATAAAATCTCCTGGGCTATCAATGTAAGTTTTAGAATTATTATTAATATTTAAATAGTTGTCTCTGTTTTCTTCATCATTTAAGAATTATTTTGCATCATAAGCCATATATACCTGAACTTTGATGAGTTTATTTTATGATTGTCAGAAATTGATTGATTTGGGAGCTCAAACTCTCGTGGTTCCCGGAAACTTTGCTATTGGATGCAACTTTTTCTGTTTGAAAAATTTCCCAAGTAGTGATATGGAAGATTATGATGAAAGTGGTTGTTTGAAGCCTTTTAACAATTTTGCTGACTACTATAACAAGCAACTTCTTGCTGAACTAAATCGGCTTCAAGAACTTCATCCTGATGTGAATATCATATATGCAGATTATTATCATGCTTCCCTGCAATTATATCAATCTCCAGAACAATTTGGTACATAACTCCTCTTCTTTTTTTCTGCACATATCATATATTTTTGTATGCATTGATGATGATATTATAAGGAATATATTATGAATTAAGTGCAAATTAGGTACATATGAAATGGAGGATTATAAGGGTAAATCCTGAAAGAATAAATCTATGTGTACCATTGTACACACTATTTAGCAACACAGGAAAATATAAACATTAGTACAGAAATTTATATTTTTCTGTGCTAATGTTTATATTTTCCGTGTTACTAAATGGTGTGTACAATGGTACATCTAGTATTACCCATCCTGAAATATATGTTTGTGCTATATATTGCAGGATTCACAAAATCTATTCTAGATTCTTGCTGTCCACTTGGGAATGCAAACAATCACAATGTACCGTTGAAGCATTGTGGAGAACCGGGGTTGATTAGTTGTAATGATCCATCCCAGTACATATCTTGGGATGGTGTACACTTAACTGAAGCAGCATATAAATGGATTGCCAAAGGTTTACTAGAAGGACCATTTACTAACCCTAAAAATGGGTTCTCATGCAATTCAGACATATGATATACTTAACGTATAAACAGAAATAATTCAAGTCCTTATACTGATAGTTTTAGCATGCATCTCTGTTCTGTTCCAAATAAGGTCATTAAGCACATATCTCATGCCATTTCTATGGAGGTTTAATTTTAAAAGGGTTCCACCTGTCAAGATTAACTAATGTATATCAGTGTTGTCAATTTATTGTAAATAATCTTCCTGCATGTATATCAGTGCTTATAGTTTTGCTTCACGGTATTTCATGAAACTAAAATTATTTGTTATAATGTTTGAAGTCAATTTTAAAATAATATTTGTTATAATGTTTGAAGCAGTCAGTTAATGACTCAGTTAGCAGTTAGCACCTTAGCTTCATCTTTACAAAGCCAGGTGTTATTTGTATGCTTTGCTGATCCAACTTCCAATCAAATAATGCTTTTTCATTTATTTAATTCTATTAATAATCAAAATGTCAACATTGTGATAGTGGTCTGTGGAGTGAGGAGAGCATGACGGAGACAAAAATTATTATAATACATTGTCTTAGTCTTACCAACTATGGTGCTTAGGCAACTAAAAAAAACTACAAAGATGCTTCCTAAATGTAAAATAGTCGGAATAAAGAACATAGAAAAATAATGAGTTAATTATAAAAAATAATCATGAAAAATTTAAATATTGATAAAAATAATCATAAAAGAATCAATCTGATAAAAATACTTATAAAAGATTAAAAATTATGATAAAAAAGGCCAATAATAATGTTTTATGAATGTTAATGCTTAGTTAATTATATAATATTTAAATACTTTTATTACAATTTTAAATCTTTTATGAGTATTTTTGTCATTTGAATTTTTTATGAATATTTTTGTCATGATTTTGAATATTTTATAGATATTTTTGTCAGTTTTATAATCTTTCATGATTATTTTTGGTAGTTAACTCAAAAATTATAATAAAAACTTTAGGAAATAGATTAGGTGTTCCATGGTCTACGATAATCCAATAATCTTAACCGTTGATTTTAATTTATATATATTTTAAAATTATTTTATAATTAAAATCAACAGTTTAGATTATTGGATTACCATATACTTGGATCCCGGAGCACCTGACCTGCTTCCAAAACTTTAAATGTATGATTGAGTAGTAAGAGAAAACAGGTAGGTCGATTCTTGATAGCGGCAGAATACGCATGGCTAAGCCTCCTTCTTCTTCTTGTTGGGTTTGGTTTCTATCAGTAGCCGCTCTTATTCATATGCGCACAATATTATCATCGTCTAGCAGTTCAAGCCGGTGCTACACTGCAATATACACTTCAGAGATTCCATTGCCGACACCGGAAACTACTTATACTATGATACTGACGAGGTATCACCCCCTACAAGTCTGGTATTAAACCCTCCATACGGAGAAACCTTCTTTCATCACCCAACCGGAAGATTTTCTGATGACCGTCTCATCATTGATTTCCTTGGTAATCGAAAAATACTACATGGCCATTAATCTTAATTTGTTTTAGTTATTATTTAATCATTATGTTCAATCTAACATATTATTATAAAAAAGTTTTCCATGTTACAATCTTAAAGGACCGTTAAAGAATGTTTCAATTGGTATTCAGTCATCTTGTTATTTTTTGTCTTTTCTCCATATTAAAATGACTAAAATATTCCTATTAAACCGAAGTAAATGTCTAAAATATGCATCTCATAGATATGGGCTCTCCATTGGGGTTTTATCGTGTTGTCAAGCATCCCTCTTTGTGAGTGGGTCTGCTCAACATTCATTTTTGCGGCGGAACCCTAACATTATGTTTGGATAGAGGATGGAAAATGAAAAGAAAGAAAATGAGAGGAAGGAAAATGAAAGGAAAGAAGATGAAAAGAAAAGTAGATGAAAAATTATGTTGTTTGGATGAAGAGAAAATAGATGGAAAGAAGATGGATAGAAAATTTTTTTTTGTTTGGATAGAAAGAAAAGTGAGAGAAGAGAAAATAAGAATAAAACAAAATTACTTAAATGCCCTTCATATATTATATGTTAGGTAATACTAGATGTATCATTGCACACACCATTTAGCAACATAGAAAAATATAACATTAGCAGAGAAATTTACTAATATATTAATATGTTTAAATCAATTTTTCTATAAAGAATTTTTACTTTTACTTTCAAAATTTTAATATATTATTATTATTATTATTATTATTATTATTATTATTATTATGTTAATTAAAAAAAGTCATTTTTATTTGGATATAAAGAGATAATAAGAGAGAAAAATAAAAAATAAAAAAATAGAAAATAAAAAAATTATCTTTTCTTTTGTATTATTTAAATCAATAGAAAATAGTAAAATGAATAAATAGAGAGAAAATTATATTAGTATATGAAATGACATTTTTATCTTTGTTATTTTTATTATATAATCAAGTGTAAATATTATTTATTTATTTATTTTTAATTGTATTTTATAAAAATCATAATATATTATAATTTTATGTATTAATGTAATTTTTTTACTTAATAAATATAATATTTAAAGGTA
>JASCZI010090743.1:7452-47207 GCA_036250425.1 Stylosanthes scabra
TGAAGATCGAAAAAATTCCAACTAACCTCGCTGAAGGGCATCAAATCGAGTTGCCTCCGGAGACGCTGCTGTCGGGGATCCCTCTCGTCCGATGAGGGGAGAAACCTAGACCACCTGATAATACCACAAACACGTTAACCAAGCAGCATAAAATAAAACACAAGTGAAAATTAGACATCGAAACAAATAAATCGGTTTACCTGGAGGCCAATGGCCACTCAATGTCGTCGAAATCGGGAGGGCGAAGGAGAGGAAACTGCCAGAAAATCCAGCTCTGCAGCAAAACCAACAGCCCTGCCATCTGGACGACATTCCTGTTGGCTGCTCGACATAGGTTCTTGTACAGCCAGGCCAGCACTGCGGACCCCAGCTGTATTCACCTAGATCGTCGATGCGCAGCAGAAAAGGAAGCCAGTGAATATGAGCCCGAGCTCCGGTCTTGTCCCCGAAAAGACAGGTCGACAGCAACATCTAGATGTAAGCTCTGGCATGCATGAGCACCATCTCGTCGGTCGGCTCGTCAAGGAGAACTCCGAAGGTGCTCCTTAACCACGAGAACGTCACGATGCACTGATTCGCGACCGGCAGTGCGGGTGGTTCGCCGAACATCTCCCGGAGAAAGTCCCATCTTGATCTCCCGCCGGCATCTGGCATCTGGCATCATGTTCTCGAAGTCCCAAAGGCAGCCACTCATAGGCTCGCCGTCGATGGGGAGACCCAGCTGGTACGCGACATCCTCGAGGGTGATGGTGCACTCGCCCCACGGCATGTGGAACGAATGAGTCTCTGGTCGCCACCTTTCTACGAAGGCGCTGATGAGCGGCTCGTCAATCTTGAACCAGCGCCCGGTCAGTCGTGCAACCGGGAGCAAACCGGCCCGCTGCACGATCGGCTCAGCATGTGGATCTAGGCCCATCCCAATCTGCCGATGAACGGTGGTGATACACCTATCCGCCTGCGTTGAATAGGAACAAGTGTTGAATCAGGAAAAGAATGGGCAGTTCGTAACGATCAGTTAAAGCTAAACAGAATATTGATACCAAACTAACACGTAAACCCGTAAATAAGTCACGGTTAAATTAATAACATCTATTAACACCCTAAACAATAACATTTAACTTAAACTAACTTAAAACCTAAAGTAAATCACCCTAACGAATAAATCACATGTAATTAACAAATAAAAGACATCTAAATTAAAAACGTAAAAAAACAAAAAAACTAACATGGGCGTGAACGTTATGGGCGACGTGGGAAATATCATTGAGGCGGTACATCTCCCGCCGGTCCTCCGCGGCAATCTCCTCAATTGGACGGTCCTCCATGAAGAACACTGAAAAGCTTCCTCAATCTTTTTCTCTGACTTCTCTCTAAAAAATTTTTTACTTCTCTCTCTAAAAACCAACAACTATCAATCCGAATGACCCTGCCACGGATTTTATAGATTTTTTTTTAAACCTGAATCCGTGGCAGGGTGCCACAGATCCCCCTTTGTTCATATTAACACCGAATCTGTGGCAAGGTGCCACAGGTCCTACACAAATGTTTACGAATTGTTCTGAATCCGTGGTGGGGTCTAACGGATTCAAGAAATCCCTACACTCTGCCACGGATTCCATATAAATGTAAAACGGTGCAATCTGATTATTTTTATGATTTTAGTGTAATCTGAACAATTTGATTCTCTTTTAGTGCATTTTAATAACTTGTCCTAATAATAATAATAGTAGAGTCGATTTCATTTGATGACATTCTCATTCATGCATAGAGAACCAGTCTTATTGGATGTTGCTACCTCGTTTGTTTTATTGTTTATTATTTCATACAAAAATTAAGGAAGTGACAAATGGCTGCAATACTACAATGAAATTACAAGTAGAATAGCAACCCTAATAATATATAAAAAATTTATTTACGCAAAAAAATTAACCACCAAAATTAACTATCGTATATTTATAATAAATATATGTATAGTTTTATATTTTCAATGTATGTAGTATAATATATTTAATGGTTAAATATTAGTGAGCATAGTAATTAAACATGATTTGGGATAAAATTACAAATGCAACTTAAATTTACAAATGCATAGTATAATTAAACATATTTATCAATTTATTTATTAAAAACTAATATATTCAAAATAAAATTTATTAGAGATTAATTTAAAATATCATCTGAATAAAAAGATTAAAAAATACACATGCTCATTTCATCATGTTGAAATTATTTCACTACTTAATTAATTTTTAATCTGCTTGATGTATGTCATAAATACATAATATTGGACATTATTGTGAAAAGAAAATATTAACCAGTCCTTCAAATTCGATAGTGAATTGATTTCTTAACCAGAAAAATAAAAAGATAAAAAATGATGAATAGTCAATCTAATTTCTCTCCATAAGTTTTATAAGGTGCAGAAAGGGGAACCAAATTGGAGGGATGTGGAAGAAGCGTGCGTTGGAAGAAGTCTTTGGAAATTAAATCTAAATTAAATCTTCCAACTTCTTCTTTCATTTCTTCATTTTTTTTTTTTTTTGGTTTGATTTACTTCAAATAAATAAACCAATCCAGCTAGCTTTTGATGGTGACTTGGGTTAGAACTTAGCTCCAGCATATTCCATATCTCATCCATTTTTTTAAAAAAATAAAAATAAAAATAAAAGATAAAAAACTTAAGTATTCATTTAGGGTATAATATAATAACTTCTTTAATTTATAATGCACCCTTGTTAATATATCTTGATATATTTTAGACATAATAAACACATGTTTTGGATTGGTTTTGTTATGTATGTTTTCTTGGTGAACAAGGTTTATTTTGTTATGTATGCTGATATTCATAATGTGTTCGACATATAATAAATATGACAACTCAATAAAATGTTTGTGATTATTCTTAATTAAGTTAAAAAATAACGACGTTACTTTAACAAAAATAATAAGTAGATAAATCTTCTTCTCACTTGGCTTCTTTCATAGAAATTAAGCATATATTTTCCAAATCAAATATCACTAAAACAAATCAAAAATCGCCGAAAAAAATTAAAATCCGACATTTCTGTTTGGCGAACCGCCACTAAACTGTTTGTCAGCACACTAATAAGCGGCGGTTAGGAATCGTTGTCATCTGTTGGTTCTCTTATAGTGTATAAATATATTGAAAGTGTTATGAGTAAAATAAAAATTAAACTTTAGAAATGAAACTAAAAAAGTATACTTATAATTCATTAGATTTTTTATTAAAATACACTCGGAATTATGGTAAGTATCATATGTTTTTGTTAGAAAATAAAGTGCATACAAATATTTATAATCATATGCGAGATGTTTTTACATAATAAAAGTGGTATGTTAGTTTTTTTATAAAATAGTTTTATATAATTTATTAATAAGAAAATGTGATACATATCATAACCTCATATGTGTTTTTAATAAGAATGTTAATTGTTATCATATTAAAGTGAGTCCCCATAAAAATGTAAGTTTTGGTGGTATTATAATATGATTTTTATTTTTAAAAAATGAGTAATAAATTAAAAAAAATTTCCTTAACATTTATCCATAGTTTTACTTTTACTTTTTATATTTATTTTCAATTTTATTCTTAATATTTTCATATATTACTAGACACCTATATAATGTTGTTTGCAAATCCTAGACCTACATATCATTATAATTGTTTTCTTAGGAAAAAAATTATAAACAAAAAATATACTTTATCGTAAAATTCTATCTTTACTTTATTAGTGTAATATCCAAAAATATATACTAATCAAGAGCCTTATACGATACGGGCGCAATATGTTTATTTTTCCTTCAACAATTACTTATCACTCATATATACAATCCTAACAAATCTCTTCATATATGTATATATGTACACCTTCTAGCTCTTTACAGTATAATTTTCTATTAATCAGATATCAAATTAACTTGATTTGACCTATTTTTTCAAATTTGTTCAACACCATATCTGAATATTAAAAGCATCCCCATAAAAAAGAATAGGATGAAAGTTGAGTTTATCTAAATCTAACTTAATTCAACCCATGTGCAAGATACGTGGAACTTCACTCTCTCACGTTAAAATTTGTTAATTTCTTTATCCGTCTATCTATTTTTAAAGTTAGCAATTGAAAAAAAAATTATACAAAAATATAAATTTTTAATATATATTGGATATATTTTTTTATAAAAAAAAATTACTAATACTAATCTTAATGAATACTTTTATATACTTATTAGGTAACCTGTTATTTAAAAAAAATTAATTAAAAAATTGGACAAACAAAAAGATAATTAAATAATTTTGAATTAGATTGTTTTCTTTATTTTCTTTTTGGAGAGTAATAACTAATAAGGACAAAAGAGAGTGGGTTTTGTGAGGTTTGAGAATTGAGTGGAAAAGAAAGTTGGGCCCAGTGAGGATCAAAGGTGGGCCCATATGAGAGCCAATAAAATGTTGCAAAGTGGCGCGTCGGAGATCTTAAGAATTCCGATATCCGGCAGCAGCCAGCTGGATGTCACAACAAAAAGATTCCACTCACACCAACATAAAAAAAAAATATTAAGTGTATAAATAAAAATTTAATTTTTTTAGTATTAATAAAAAATTAATTTTTAATATATTTTTTTTGACAAAATTAATTTTTAATATACTAATAGTATAAAGATATTTTACACTTGCATTAAATTAAACAAAAAATAACATTTTTGATATATTACAAAAAAACAATTGTAATTATATGATTGTGTAAAATATTTTACACTATCAATATATCAAAATTAAATCTATATTTTATTTAATTAAATTTAATCAAATTATGTAATATATTACATAATTTTCATAATGAGAAGCCAATTTTGTTAAATTTAATTAGAAAAAAACTTATACATATAACATCATCTTATCACGTATTAATATTATTATATATCACTTTATCCAACATTCCTTGGTATTCTCCATTTTTCAATTCTTAATGATTAATTACATTTTTCAATTGAATCAATGCGTCAACTATTAGTTTATCAACTTAACTTTATTATCATTCATGCAATCAGGCTTGTGTCCTTATAAGGAAACCATGCCTCAAATACCTTATCATCAAAGGCTAGAGAGGTAACATATTTAGTGTAAAAAATTGAGAGAATTGGCTACTGATTAGTGTGAATTCAAAAATAAGAAAAAATATTGAGCTCCTAAAAAAAAAGGAAAGAAAGAAAGAAAGAAAGCTATATAAGGTAACAAAATAAATCAATTTTGAGATATATATAAATTTTAAGTAGTTAATATTAATCAATCTTCTTATTGTAAAATACTACTTTTTAATTCTTGCTTTTTTGAAAAATTTAAATGTTAGAATTTATGATATATTAGAATTAGAATTTAACATTTAAATTTTAATATAAAAATAATAGTTTTAAGAACATTAACTGATATTGACTAAAAGAATTAGTTCTCAAATGAAAATATATATCATATCTATTGTATCTAGATCTACGTATGCAACAAAATTCATGAAGTCTCTAGCAACTTTGGGAAATCATAATCATAAATCACCTGAATTTGTTCTTCGCAAATTAATGTTTTGGAAACATGCTGAATCACTAGATTTTATGTTCATTTTGTGGGATACATTAAGCTGAATCACCAGAATTATGTTGCCTTCATATGCATACCTGGCACATAGGAATTAATTTTCACAAATTATTCAAATGTCAAATAATCCACTTTTTGTAAATATTTCAGGTGAACATTTTTAAATTTTAATTTTTAAATCATATTATAATATAAATTTATTTCAGCAGGTACTGTTCATCTTTAATATACTCATCATCTTAATTAGTTACATTATATTTCTTGGTCAACTATATAGAGAAAAATGTTTCTTGTATGTAATTTTTGGTGCGAGAGCTAACTCATAATAATTTATATATTAACTAACGATATACATGTTTAGAAATAAAATGAAAATGAATTAATATAATTATAATTTACTAACTACACATGGTATATAAGAGGGAAAAAAAATCAATAGTCAACCATTTTTATTTGTATTATCAAATAATTTTGACTAGTATATATATTTTACTTGTATGTTTGAGTTTTCTTCTTTTTATTTTTTTATATCTGCTTATAAAAATATGTTGATTAATTAAGTGATAATGATTAAAAATAAATTTCAATAGTCTTATAGAAAACGTATCATATATTTTAATATTTTTATTCGTTGATCTTAATAATAAAAAATTATATAATTAAAATTAATTTAAAATCAACCACTAAAAATACTAAAACACCTTATATCATAGAATATTTTATATATTTTTTTACTTATATATAAAATAAGAAATATCCGTATATATATAATAGCTTTGTAATTATATGAAGACAAACTCTTCAGTTATTTGTATATGAGAATCACCATAAGTCTTTATTGACAAGGATATAATTGGGTCCAAATATCACCAATATATATACATCTACATATTTGGCCATAATATGATATGGACACTTTTTTTTTTTTGTCTTCATCATCAATCATTTTCCACCATTATTCTAGCTACATATTTTTCCATTTTTTTTCCTTTAAATTAAAAAAAAAAATATGACTCGATGACCTCAGCAAAAGCCTAGGCCATAACCTTGTGGTGGCTTCTATATAAGGTTGTCTCTCCCCCCATATAACCTCAAATCACATTATTTCTTCACATTTCATTAATTTTTCTTTAATATTTGCTAACTCTCTGACATTTTTTTTCTCTCTTCTTCACTCCCAAACAAGAAGAGAGAGTCTTGGTAATTATTCCAAAATATGGATGGAATATTATTTTTCATTCTTCTTTTTACCTTATTCTTTTCAATAATCATGTTATTATTCTTCTCTCCAAAAATATTTAGAAGAAGAAGAAGATCTCAAAAGCTTCCACCAGGCTCAATGGGGTGGCCTTGCATAGGGGAAACCCTCCAACTCTATTCTCAAGACCCCAATCTTTTCTTCTTTACCAAACAAAAAAGGTTGCATAAGTGTTCTTAGTTTTTTATACTTTAATTAGTTATGCAAGATATAATTTTTTTAAAAAAAAAGAAGTAGATAACTATTTAGAGAGAGAGAAAGAAAATAATTATAGAAACATAAAAAATATTTTTGCTTCTACTATTTTAATGTTATTGTATTTCATATCATAAAAAAAAAAACAGTTATAAAAAAGACCAATGATAATTTCTGTTTAATTTACTTAAATTTTTATTCTCTAAAAAAAGTCAAACTTCTACCCTATTTTAATGTTATGTTTATTTTATAATATTTTTTACTTATATTATTTTAATGTTATTTTATTTCACATCATAAAACAGTAATAAAAATACCAATAGAATGATAATTTCTTTCTAAGTTAATTTAATTACTTAAAAAACTAAATTTTCCCTAATTAAAATGAGTCAAACCTATAATTCTTTATATTTCATTTTAGTGGTGCAAATAAATTTGTTAATGTAGTAATAATAATAAAAGATGTAGCTCAAATGACATTCGTCTCTTTTTTAAAAAAAAATCACGAGTTCCAACTTTTCTCATAACATGGTAAAATAATAATAAAAAAAATTATTTTTTATTTTTATTTTTTTTTTTAGGTATGGTGAGATATTCAAGAGTAATATCCTTGGTTGTCCATGTGTGATGCTTACAAGCCCTGAGGCAGCAAGGTTTGTGTTAGTGACTCATTCTCACTTGTTTAAGCCAACATACCCAAAAAGCAAGGAACGTTTGATTGGCCCTTCTGCTTTGTTCTTCCACCAAGGTCAATACCATATGCTCCTTAGGAAGCTTGTTCAGAAGTCCCTCTCTCTTCAGTCACTCAAGAATTTGGTGCCTAAAATTGAGGCCTTAGCTCTTTCTTCCATGGAGAATTGGGCTCATCATCATCATAATAATAATAGTCATGTTGTTAACACTTTTAAGGAAATGAAAAGGGTAGGTTTAATTAATTAATTTCTTCTTTTAAGATCATGTGTTACCAATTGAATATATTTATTATCTTCTATTTTGTTATATTTATAATTTAATTTATTTAAATAAATTTTGAATATACTTATTATAGATATTAATTATAGAAAAAATGTGATTTTATACTGTCATTTAATCATATTTATATATTTAGATAATTTTTAAAATAATATCTAAAAAAATTAGTTATTTTTTTAATGTGACAGTTATATACAGTTAGTTTCGTGTCATAAGAGTATATGAAAATTATATTTTATTATTATTATTAGGATGTTACTATATTTTATATTGGATATGATATGATGACTCAAGAGTTTCACATTCCTTACATTTGTCTTATTTGTATATGTGCATATAATAATTAGCTATAAAGTGTGATATATATTCAATTATTGTGTATATGTGTAAATGAGGGTCAATAATTTAATTAATGTGGTCCAAACTAATGAATGCTTTTTGTGCAGTTCTCTTTTGATGTTGGTATCCTTACAATTTTTGGCTATCTAGAGCCACATTTGAAGGAGGAGCTAAAAAAGAATTACTGGATTGTGGACACAGGCTACAATTCTTTTCCATCTAACATTCCAAGAACACAATATCAAAAAGCACTCTTGGTAATAAATTTCTCTTCATCAATAATAATTTTCTTTCCTTTTTTTATTTATTAAATATATATACTCTCCCTTCTTCCAATGATGACAGTTGGAGTGAGAAAATTAGTTCATTGAAAATTTAGACTATATATCTGAATATATGGATTTAGTTAAATTACCGAGTTTTTATTAAAAATATAAAAAATAACATTTGTATTGTATTTATTAAAAAAAATTAAAAATTTCACTAATAATAATCTTATCGCATGTGTATTTTTTAGTTTAATTATAATATACTAACAAATAAAAAGTTTTATCAGCTATTCAATCAAATTAATATGTTTAGATAATTTTTATATTTGATATAATTATGTTTAATGATGTGATAAAATAAGTTGAATATATGTGAAAAATTCTTTTTTATACCTTAAAATAATTAACATTTTCCCCTGAAAAGTGTATTATCATAATTAATCTATTGATTTATATATTTGATTAAATGAATGACATATAGGCAAGAAAGAAACTTGGGAAGATTCTATTTGAGATAATTTGTGAGAGAAAGGAGAAGAAATTGGTTGATAAAGATCTGTTGAGTTGTCTACTAAATTGGAAAGGTGAAGGAGGAGAAACTTTGAATGATGATCAAATTGCTGATAATATTATTGGAGTTCTTTTTGCTGCTCAAGACACCACAGCTAGTGTCATGACATGGATAGTAAAGTACTTCCATGATGAACCCAAGCTTCTAGAAAGTGTTAAGGTATAAATAAATTTCAATGTAATTAGTATAGTTAGCTTTAAATTAATTAATTAATAAATGAATAATATATATATTTGAGAAAAATTTATGGTGAATTCTAATCAACCCTCTCTATATGAGAGGATAAGTTACCCCATCTCCCTTGATTTTTCTTTGTCGAACGCCTTTTAAAATACCACCGCCGCGTCCTCCAATGATCATCATGAGTCTGTTTTCTGAAAAAGTAGACAAAGTGAGAGAGAACGAAAAGTCGTAGCGGCTATTAAAATTTTAGTCGATGCCCTCTAAGCACTGTCTTGTTCACAAAACATCAACGCGTCTTCCAATCACCGCTACGACTCTATTTTATTTCCCTTGGTCTCCTTTTTAGAAGAGAATGGAGTCGCGACAATCATTAGAAGACGTAATCACGGTGTTTCAAAGAGTTTCCAACAAAAAAATATGAAAAATTAAATGATAAGGGATAACTTACCCTCTCATTTAGAGAGGGTTGGTTAGTATTCACCAAAATTTATATATACTTATTATACACCTACGTAGTGTTATGATTTTTAAGTTAAAATGAGGTACATATATATGATGTATTTTTTTTTTTTGGCCTAATTAGTGATTTGATTTTTCTGTATATTATTGGTTGGTTTGCAGGCAGAACAAAAGGCTATTCAAAAGTCAAATGAAGAAGATAACCTTACATTGAGTTGGAACCAAACTAGAAACATGCCAATCACCTATAAGGTGTACATATTATTATATATTTAATTATTTATATACATAATGCAAGTCACATCTAGTTAATCTATTTATTTATTTTTAGAAACGGCATTATGTTTTTCAATTATATATTGATGGGTGTTTTTAATTAATTATTAATCATGTGTCAAATATAAAATGTTTGTAGGTTGTGTTAGAAAGCTTGAGAATGTCAAGCATCATATCATTCCCTTTCAGAGAAGCAGTTGCTGATGTTGAGTACAAGGGTAAGACCCTAATTTAAGATTAATTAATAGTTAGGTTTTTAGAGAATAGTTAGTTTTTTTTTTTTGATAAAAAATGTCCAATAATCCCATGCAAAGTGGGAAGAGCAAAAACCTAATGTGAAAACGAATAAATAATAATTCATATATCTTCTCTTATCGTCCATTTAAATTTTTAGAATAAATTACATTATAATATGATATCAAAATATTGATCAAGAAAATTAAATTCAAGTAAACCTAAAACAAATTCCTTATACCATAAACCACTATTATTTATCTAAGTTCAATAAAACTATACTTATTTAGTTATATTATTTAAGTTAAATAATAGTGACTCACATCATAAGTTCATTTTGTTTGAAGCAGGGTTCCTCATACCAAAAGGGTGGAAAGCAATGCCATTGTTCAGAAATATTCATCACAATCCAGAATTTTTCTCTGAGCCTCAGAAATTCAACCCATCCAGGTTTGAGGTAAGCATTATAAATAGTCACTCTATAAGTGAAAAAGGGAAACAAAAATTAAGAAGGAAAAAGATAAGGAATATATACAAAGATATTGTACGGATAAGGCTAGTGTGTATGGTTGGAGAAAAATATTGTTGATATCTAATTTTATCATATAATTGATGATTTTTTATTTTTACAAACTCTTTTATTTATCTTTAGATTTTTATTTTTATTTTACAATATTAACTTTTGAATTTGATAATAAAACGAGAAATATTCAATTAACTCTAATATTTTGAAATAGTAAGAATTTAATTAAAAAAATTTATTAATTATAGAGACTCAATTATAATTTTTTTAAGTATATAAACTAATTTATAATTTTAATAAAGTAGTTATAAGGATTAAATTTGTAATTTAATATTTTACTTAATTATTATTTCTTTTCTCTTAATATTTATAGGTTGCACCAAAACCCAATACGTTCATGCCATTTGGAAGTGGAGTACATGCCTGCCCCGGTAATGAGCTAGCTAAGCTTGAGACAATGATTATGATCCATCATTTGGTCACCAAGTTTAGGTAAATACAGCTAATTAACTAATTAATGAATTAATTAATTAGCAAGAAAATAATATATAATAAATTAATAATGATCATGTAAATCAATTAATTTTTTTCATCTTTTTTTGTTTCCATTTAGAGGTTAAACTCTGTATATTTATATGATATCACTGATTATATTTCTTCACAAATTAAATAATGAATTAGGAGAGTCATAAAAAAATAATGAATTATTATTAGGATATTGCATATCATTAATTATCACTATTATCTTTGGCATTGCATATTTTAGTATTTACATCACATCATGCATGTTTAATGTTAGTAAGATTTTGACTGTGCATCAAGATTACTAAAAAGTATAGGGGAGAGAGAGAAAAAAAAAATTTTGGTGATTAGAAAGAAAAATAATGATTATGTATGATAAGTGACACCAAGGAGCCAGCCTAAAAGTATTTTAAACTGCAATCATATTATTTATTATTAAAATACAAAATATTATATATAAAATAGGTAATTTAGTAGTTAATTTTTAATTTACACATAACATTTATGTTAAGTCAAAATTAGTAAAGTTTCAAATATATCAACACCCATATATATCAACCACAGTTAAAAATTAATGAAATACTGATATACTGATATATTTAAAATTTTTTTCATGTATGATCAAACCAGCCAACAAGTCAATAAATAAGTAGTGATTAGTAAGTAGTTTACTCTTCCTTAATAATATAAGTTCGAATTTTAAAAAATATAACTTTTAGAGAAAATTAATTTTAAGCGGTTAATTATCTGAAATTATGAGAAGAATAATGTATCTCAAAAGTTATTATTTTAATTACTCTTTGAGATTTAAAAAATTCCATATCTTAATCTCTCAAAAATTCCATATCCCTAAACTATTTAGTAACTATTGTCAAACCGCCCTCTATTACGATATTGTTAAATAGTTTTTGTAGCAGTTTTAGCAATTGCTGGCATAATCACTACAAAATCAGAAAATATAGCTGCAGTATGTGTTGTGACAATTACGAACTGTTGCCATATGGCAAACTTGAATTATGGTGATACGTGTGTTAAAACAGTTCCCAATGTTATGTTCCTTAGACAATATAATTTCTTTTTATTTATTAGGTGAATAACAAAATAGTCCTGGAAGAATTTTAGAATTTTCAAAAAGTCCCTAAAAAATAATAAAAATTCCAAACAATTCATTTGATTTTGTGTATTTTCTCGAAAGAAATTGTATTATCTAATAGAAATAAACTTTGGTAAAATGTTATTACAATGAAAAAAAACTATTCAAATATTATATATACTTACTGCCAATTTCATTCTAAAAACTAATTAAAATGTTTTTTACGGTTCCTTTTTACAATTATTTTTTTTGTAATGTCTCATAAATATTAATTTTTAAATATTTAAATAACACAGTTTTATTTTTTTGACCGGAAATAATAACAAAGTTTTTTATTTTGTTTTTTTGGTGTTACTAACACAGTTTACTTAATTATATACAGGTGGGAATTGGTAGGATCAGAATGTGGGATTCAATATGGGCCATTCCCATTGCCATTGAATGGACTTCCTACCAAATTTTGGAGAGAATCTACCACCTACAATTGATATGAAGCCAGCATGGGAAAGAAGAAAATGCATGCTATAATCATATCTACTCACAAAATATTTCTTTTTTGTTTCTTATTTTTTATATTTAATTTTAATTAGAGTTAATTACCAAATCGGGCATGAAAGATTCTGGTGTCAAAAATTAAAATGAATGCCCCCAAAAAAAATTATGAAAAAATATATCCAAAATATATAAGACATTTATAAAAAAAATAGTTTAATTATGAACATGTTCAATAATAATTTCTTCATAATTAGACTATTTTGACAACAAAAAATTTGGTTGTTGTATCAGAATTTTTCAGGCTCTATTTTGGTAGTTTAACTCTTTTTAATTGCAATGTATTATTTTTTGTCCAAGGTGGGCACCTCAAAATTTTGCCCCCCACTTTCCTTCGAATCTTCCCCACAATGGCATCCTGAAAGAAAGGAAAAGCCACTAAAAGGGATGTTGTATTAAATACTTGGTTGGTTTAACATTTTAGATAGAAATTCAAAATAATACATTCTACATTTATCTAACATATATCGATATTTAAAATAAGGGTTTTAACTAATAATATGCATTTTTAGAATACATGATAAAATTACTCATTAAAACAATTGTAGAAAAAAAAACAAAGTTTAAGTTTCATGCATTTATTTTGTATTCATTAGAATAAAAAGTTTTAAAATTTTGAAATTTCTACTAATAATAATCATATTTAAAGTATATATTAGCCAAATCCTTAAAATAATATCACAAATCAATTATGTTTTTATTAAATATAACAACTAATTTATCTAATAATATAAATATTAAAAATTAAAGCGTTCAAAAAAAATTTTAAAAAAATTAATTTGTGATATTACTATATATTTATTATATAGTATTTAAAACTTAAACATTTTAGATGGCACCTATAGCTTCCTACCTACAATACACATCGAATAAACGAACCTTGATTTGTCTATTTCGATTATCTTACTGTTATGGTAGTAGGAGTAGCGTTGGCACGCAACACCTAATTCGCGGTAAAATCATTAAAACAACAATTAAGGTTAATTATTAATTCAATATCACTACACATCTAGCCATTTATCCTAACCAAACCCAACCAAATTTTTTTTTCCCATTCTTACCCACATGCACATTCACTTTCCCCAAAATTCAAACACGCACTCCTCCTCGTCCTCCTTCTCCTTCTTCTTGCTATTGTTGTTGTCGTCGTTGTAGTCGCCATCATTATCGTCATTGTTGTTGCCTCGCCATCATTATCGCTATTGTCACTGTCGTCTTCTTCTTCCTCTTTTTCGTCCTCTTCTTCTTTCTTCTCATCCTCCTCCTCCATTATCAAGTTGTTGCCGTTGTTGGTGTTGTTTTTGTTGTTGATGAAAAACTAAATTGGATATTCTAAAAAAATAGAAACAGATTTTGAAAACAAGCAGAAACAGATTTATAATAAAAACAGAAACAGATTTTCATATAAAAAACTGAATTGGTTTTTCATGAAAACAGAAACGGATTTTGAATTAAAAATGAATTGATTTTCACGAAAACTGAATTGGATTTTCATGAAAATAGAAACGAATTTTGAATACAAACAGAAACAGATTTTGAATTAAAACAGAAACGGATTTTCATAAAAAAACTTAATTGGATTTTCATAAAAACAGAAACGAATTTTGAATTAAAGTAGAAAAGGATTTTGAATTGAAATAGAAATGAATTTTCGTATTTAAAAACTAATTTGGATTTTCAACAACACTCACACTTATCTAAAATCAATATTGATTTACACTGATCTCTTTGCCACTGTCATCATTATCGTCGTTGTTTCCACTGTCATCATCGTCGATATCGCTGTCGCCACTGTCGTCGTCGTCGTCTTCACTCTCATCGCCACTATCATCATCATTCTCCTCTTCTTCTTAATGTGCTGAAGAGAATATAAAAAAACTGCAGTGATAAAAGAAAAAAGAGGGGTACGTGTGTGGAGAAAGCTTGATTGGACTTAGTTGACAAAATCATTTAATTGTGTATAATTATTGTTATTAATTAACGACGCAAGAGTAAAAAAAGTTTTATATAACCTATCTCGCGAGTTTATATATTTAGATAAATTTTGAAGTATCGGATTTAAAAGTTAATTAATTTTATTAAATGATAATATACAATCAGTTGTTTGTTATGTAACTTTTTTATAGTGAAATTAATTTTTTTTTGGGTGTCCATAGTGAAATTAAATTAATTGAATATATGTGAAAACATTTGCAAATTATCCATACTTATACATAATAAATAAATAATAAAAATGATATTATAATAAAATTGAATTATATAAAATAAAATAAAAGGTGCTTGAGGATATAAGTAACATTGTTAAGTTACTTAAACTCAAAAGGTTTCTATATAGTTTCATTTCATTTCTACAGATTCCAAACAAGGAAGAGAAAAAAAAAAAAAAAAAGAGAGCATGGCTTCTCAATCAACAAACCTTAAATCCGATGAAATCTTTGAACGGATGAAGCAGCATCTCTCCACCGACGCCGGCAAAGAAATCGTCAAGAATGTTGGACTTGTTTATGAGTTTCACATTGCCCCTGAGGTCACAATTTTCCCATACGTACCCACTTTAAATTTTTTTTTCCTTCAAATTTCTATTCTTGTTACTGAATTCAATTAGGAGATGAATTTTCTAGAAAACTGAAGTCGATGAAGTTATCTACACTATTGATCTCAAGAAAGGAGAGGTCACCAAAGGTTTTGCTTCTTCTTCTTCTTTTGTTTCAGTTTTAATTTTAAATTCTAAATTCCCTCCTTTTCCACTTTTCAAACTAATTATGCTTAATGTTGCTAGAATTGTGAAAAAGCTAAGCATGTTGTTTTAAGTTTAGAACATGTCCACAAATTCTGCATACTATGAATGTTTAAAGTGTTCTTTTTATATGGAGGCATATTCTATTCTATAAGTATTTCACAACCTAAATATTTGTAGGGCAAGTTTTGTTGAGCTCTCCCAAGGTAAGAAGATATTATTAGTATATTACTGTATATATCGGTGACGGAAAATCCTTCGTTAATTTAATATATTTGACTAAATTATTTAATATATTACATTATCTTCATACGAAGCTATGAGTAGTTTACAGCATTATTTAATTCATGTACCCAACTCTATTCTACAGACTAACAAATAAACTTTGGATGTTTCATAGCAATAATCTTTTGCTTGCTCTTTGTTGCTGCTTACGTGAAACAATGCTTCCAATTGATGATTATATTTTCTGGATCATACGAGGTTGTCTATAATTATAGGTTGTTAGCTACTCATATGTCATTTTCACTTCTTGGGACTTCAATGGATTAGTGTATCTATTATAAATTTCACATCTATTAAAAATATGTAATTTATAATATACTTTTTTTTTTATGTCTAAGAATGATTATGTAGATCGTAAATATAAATAAATAGGTGAACCAACAAATATTGGATTAGATAGCTTCTCATAATATCTTAGAATTAATATAAGGTAGGCATAACTCAACTCTTAAAATTAATTTATGTGATGAAAGACTGACACTTATAAATTCTCAAGAGACCATATTCTTAATAAATATAGGACTTATTGTAACATTCTAACTAGAAATTAATATTTTAAAAAAAAAACATTTTTCTAAAATTATTCTAAGAAAATAACTAAAAAAAATAAAATATTTTCTTAAAGGGTTGAAACTTGAAACTATTCACATTCTTGAAGTTATATCAGTTCCCTTGTTATAGGTTCTTATCCTAATTAGAAATCTCGAAGGTTCTTATTTCAAAATTTTGTTGAGTACCTTCCCTTATCGAAGGGTTATCTCGGTTATCTTATTCTTGGAGGTCACCTTCCGTTAGCAAAGGATCATAGACTACTTTCTTAAAAAACGTTGATATTTAATTGCATATAAATATGAGCATAAGATAAATAAATAAAAAATATATCATTTATTAAATATCAAATGAAAAACATATTTAAAAATCTTTATTAACTTTTTTTAATATTTATGTTAAAATTAAAATTAAAAAAAAAAAAGTAGAATGTCACACATAGAAATGATAACATATAGCATTAACGTAAGCATGTGGAAAGATACAAATCTTAATACAAATATTTTATCGAGTTATGTGGAAGGAACTTCCAATAATGCTATACATTTTAAAAATAAATGAAAAATATGAAGTGAAAGGAAAAAAAAAAAGAGAGAGAGAAGAAGTGCTCTAGTGTTCTGCTAGAGTTTTCTCTTGTGTTCTATTAGGGTTTTTTCTTGTGCTTTAGTGTTCTGCTAGAGTTTTCTCCTCTAGTATTCTGCTAGAGTTTTCTCTTTGCCCTATTAGGGTTTTCTCTTGTACTCTAGTGTTCTGCTAGAGTTTTCTCTTGTGCCCTATTAGGGTTTTCCCTTGTGCTCTAGTGTTCTGTTAGAGTTTTCCCTATTAGGGTTCTCTCTTGTACTCTAGTGTTCTACTAGAGTTTTTTTTTTGTCCTATTAGGATTTTTTCTCTTGTGCCCTACTAAGGTTCTTCTGGTGTTCGGTTAAAATTTTCTCTTGTTCATTTGGAGTACTCAGAAGATATTAAAGAAAGAGTGAAGATTTGTGTTGAATAGCCTTATTAGAAGACTTTTTGTTGTTGCATTCCGAACAATGGAGGCAGATTTCAAGATAATCTGGTGTTCAAAATGACATAAGAGTATTTTGCAGGAAGTGTTAGGGTTTGGAGAGACTCTGACCTTCCATAAACTGAAAGGGATCTGTATATCCTACTCTCTCGAGAATGGTTTTATCTATGAAACCAACAATCAATCTCGAATATGGTGGAATTTAAATTGAGATCTTGTGGTTTCTACATAATCTTAAGAGTACTATGGTCTACGGAAAAAATATCCACGACTGTCTCCCAGCGCCAACATATCTTCGAAGCCGCATCTTCTCCAAATGGTTTTTGCCTCCGTCATTGAGATCAACCTTGAGTTTCAAAGATAACATGTTTCTTTGTTTGTTTTAGTATTTTCCTCTCTAAGTTTATTTGATGTTTACATCTTTAATTTATGTGGAGACCCCATTTTCTTTTGCTTTTGGTTGTTCAAGTTGGACCCAACTCATATATATTCATTTTTTCTATTCAGTTAAATAAAATACAACTGCCTTTGATAAAAAAAAAAATTTTTTTTAAATAATGCTATACAGTATGATTTGTGTGGGATGTTTGTCTGTTTTCAGGGCCATACGAGGGAGGAGAGCCTGATGCAATATTTTCGGTTAAGAATGACGACTTTGTTAAGATCATCTTAGGGGAGATGAATCCACCATTTGCTTACATGAGGTTTGTCCTATCAATGAAGGGATAATGTTTAAATTGATGCATGATGAAAAATGTTATGATATTCAAATTGATCTCTGAAATATTTTTTAGTCGTATTAGTATGTAAAAAATATATTTTTCAATTAAATTAATTCTTCTACCAATCAGATTAATTTAAATATTAACCTTCTCAATGAACTTTGTTTATGTTTATTTTCTCAGAATCTTGTTCACCTTCCATGGTTGTTTACATATTCTTTTACTCATTGAGTCAGGGGTGCGATAAGGGTTAAAGGAAGTTTGATCGCTGCGATGAAATTCACTGTGGATATGTTCCCGAAGCCTACCAATTTATCAGAAGCCACTTGAGTCATCATTTGGCAGCAATTAAAGAATTTGGATAGCATCAGAATATGAAAACTATTACCCTAGTTTAATGCATGAATCATCATTCTTAATGTTGTAGCAGGTGCTCCATGAGTGTAATGAAGTTATGAACTACTCTAACAATAATATGCGAAACATTTTCGGTATATCGAGACACTGAATGTTCTTGTATTTTTAATTGTTTATCTTAATTAATTTTAATTAAAATATATATATATATATGATCAAGATGCATAACTAAAAATACATAAATATTTGTGTTGTCAGATATACAGAAAACGTTTTCAATGATATATGTTTTTTTTTTTGTCACCATGCTGATATTGATATCTGGTTTTAATACATTTGTTATGTATTTGTCATAATAAAAAGATTTAAAATTTGAAATTTGACTAACATCAATCATATCTAAGGTATATGTTAATTAAATTTTTAAAATAATACCACAAATCAGTTTTTTTTTTTAAAAAAATATAGATCTTTATAATTTCATGAAATTAGATATTTATATTTTTTTCTTTTAATTAGGTCCCTGTATTGTTTTAAATTTTATAATTAGACCCTGTTGTGACGAAAACGTTAGAATTAATGAAATATTTCATTTCTAAATTGAACTAACATATCACAAAAACTAGTGGCTATCTCACTAAATATAACATTTCTCTCTATTTTATAATGATAAAATAAATATTTTTCCTTTTTTTAACATACTTTAAACTTCCTAAAAATATGCAACTTTGATTCATAAAATAAGTTGATAATATTTTCAAAGAATATTGATAAAAAAAAAAGATAAATAAAAAATATATTTAGGTGAGTATAAGTCTTACGTAAAGTATAACGTACGAAAATAATAGAAATTCGCATTTTATAAATATTTTCTTTTAACATTTATTTTTAATAGAACCTAATTATAAATTAAAAAAATGACATAGGGACCGGTTAAAAGAAAAAATATATATAGGAACCTACTTAAAAATATTATGAAACTATAAGGATTGGTAGAGTAATTAAATCTTTTTAAAAAAAATTAAATTAAAAACTTTAATCTTTAACAAATTTTAATTATGGAATCAGTCTTTAAATTTAATTTTGATGAGTTTTACAAGTTAAATTCATATATATGTTCAATAAATTTTTCAAATTACTGAATTAAAAATTAATTAGTTTTTGATATAGTAATGAGTTAAACACATTCTTATTCCTAACATTCACAATTTCTACCAAATTGGTATCTGATATTCTAATTACATTATTTGATCTCAAAATTGAAAAAATTATATCAAATTGATCTATCCCTCTTTTCTTTTTAATTTTTACTAATTTTGTGTGTAACTTGATTGCTGCTTTGTACATTGGACAAATTAAAATACTCTATTTCACTTATAACGTTAAATAATTATTATTAAATACGATATCGTTTAATATTCAACTCCTACATAAAACTTTTATTTATGCTTTTTATTTAGATATTAGATTACATCGTTTTAATGATCCAACATGAAACTGTCATTTTGTTTACTCGTGAAATTAGCCACAATTAGATGAAAAGGAAGGGATAACATCAATTTAGTGTAATTTTTTAATCTCAAAAACTAAAATAATACAATTAAAATTTATTTTAATTGCAATTTATTTTTTTTGTCCATGGTGGGCAAGGTAGAGAAAATCGAAATTTTACGTAGAATCAAAAAAATAAATTAAAATATAAAAACGTAAAATCATAGAAAGATTTAAATCGTAAAATCGTCTGACTTATTGTAAATTGTGTAAAATCAATTAACCCATTAAAAATCATAATATCGAAAGATTTTAAGAGTTTAATCAAGATTTTAGCTACATGTTAGGCACCTCAAAATTTTGCCCCCACTTTCCTTCAATATAATCTTCCCCACAATGGCATGTATCCTTGAAAGAAAGGAAAAGCCACTAAAAGTGATGTCGTATTAAATACTTGGTTGGTTAAATTTAACATTTGATTCTGATCACGTTTATAATATTCCAGTGATATTTTAGAATTCTGCTCAATAATTAATGTAGTATGTTTATCACAATATCTGTTAACAAATACATACTAATTTTTAGATATAAATCGAAAATAATATATTCTAAATTTATCTAACATATCGATATTTAAAATAAGGGTTTTAACTAATATGTATTTTTAGGATACATGATAAAATTATTAATTAAAAAAATTGTAGAAAGAAAAAACAAAGTTTAAGTTTCATGCATTTATTAGTATATTAGCCAAATCCTGAAAATAATGTTGCAAATCAATTCTAAAGAAAATTTTAATTAAACACTTTAATCTTCAATAATTTTTAATCATAGTCCTCACATTATATTTTTTTTCATAAATTATGGGACATTGGGACCGATTCTTAAAAAACTGTTAATATATTATGTTTTTATTAGGGTAGATATTACAATGAAGATTTTTAAATTATTTTTATATCAAAATTTTTCATTTTGACTGTTAGATGATAAATTGAATGGTAAGATTTTAATATGTATAAATGGGTTACTTTTTTACAAGTGTTGCGACTTTCTTTCAAAGTGTAATTTTAAAAACTAAATCTTCATGTAAATATAATTTTTACATCTTCGTTGTAGTAGTTGTCTTTAATTAAATATAACAACTGATTTATCTAATTTTTTTTATTAAAATTTAATATGAGTATTTATTTATCTAATAATATAAAATGTTAAAATTTATTAAGAATTAAAGTGTTCAATAAAAAAATTTTAAGAATTAATTTGTGATATTACTCTATATTTCTTATTTAGTATTATAAACTTAAAACATTTTAGATGTCACCTAAAGCTTCCCACCTAAAATACACATCTCATAAATGAACATTGATTTGCCTATTTCGATTATCTTCCTCTTATAGTAGCAGGATTAGCGTTGGCGCAACACCTAATTTGCAGTAAAATCATTAAAACATCAATTAAGATTAATTATGAATTTATGTTGAACAAGGATAAAAGTAGTTTTATATGATCATCACACACTGAATTTAAAAATTAATTAAAAATTAATTATTTTTAGTGACGTGATAATATATAATTAGTTATTTGTATAATGAAGAGAGAATATATCCGAGAATATAACTAACCTTTTAAGTTACTCAAACTCAAAACATTTCTGTTTCGTTTCATTTCATTGCAGCAAAAATCAAACAAGAAAGAGCAAGAAAAAGAGAGCATGGCTTCTGAACTAGCAAACCTTAAATCCGATGCAATCTTTGATCGGATGAAGCAGCATCTCTTGACCGACACCGGCAAAGAAATCGTCAAGAAAACCGGACTTGTTTATCAGTTTCATATTGCCCCTGAGGTCACAATTTTCTCATACCCTCTTTAATTTTTTTTCTAATATTCTATACTTGTTACTAATTCAATTCTGAGATGATTTTTCTAGAAAATTGGAGAAAATGAAATTATCTACACTATTGATCTCAAGAAAGGAGAGATCACCAAAGGTTTTGCTTCTTCTTTTCTTTCAATCTTAACTTTAAATTCTAATTCCTCCCTCCTTTTTTTTTTCATTTTCAAATTAAGTATGCTTAATGTTGCTAGAACCGTGAAAAAGCACGTTCTTTTTAGGAGATGTCCATTTCATGAAATTCTCCAATTGAGTTTGCATACTATGGAGTGTTTCAATTTGTTCTTTTTATATAGAGGCATATTCTATTCTACAAGTAATTCACAACCTAAAATTTGTGAGGCAAGTTATGTTGACCTCTTCCAAGGTAAGGAGATAACTGTGAGCACTAACTCAATTTCAAAAGTTAATTCATGGATTGAGGAATGACTCACATTTATATATTTCTAAGATATTATATTCTTGATAGATATAGGACTCGTAATACACCCCTTCATGTTTAAAAATGATCAACTAGAGTGTGAACATAAACAGGTGGGTGGGTGACCCAATAATATTTGATAAAATAGTCTCTGATACCATATTAGAATTGAGATTAATTAGGTGATGCTCTATCATTTTATAAATTCTCAAGACCATATCCTTGATAGATAAGAGACTTATAATACAACTCATTCACGCCTAAAAATGATCATCTAGAACATGAACATAAGTACTTGAAAGGATACAAATTTTAATAGAGATATTAATCCCAGATGTACTGAGAAGTGACAAATTGGATAAAAACGGGTGGAGGGAGGGAATGCTTAATAAAAAGAATGGGTAAAGTATTGTTTTTGGTCTCTAACGTTTGGATCGAATTCTATTTTAGTCTTTAACGTTTACAACGTCCTATTTTAATCCCAAAACTTTTCAATTAGACTCAATCAAGTCCCACTGTAAAATGTTATATGGGACCTTAACATTGTATCTAACGTAGTCATTTTCTCGGTGATTAGTTACTTTATTCATACATTCAAAAACTTCACATTGCAAAGTTTGACACTTCCACATCTGCTCTCATTCTTGTAACGAAGAAAACACTTGAAACTCTAACCATTCATCATTGTCACGCGAGATTCGAATAAAAAAAAATCTCTATTGTTGCTCGTTGGTGATTTGACCTTACCTGCATAATGAGTTAAGGTTGCATTTGCTCTTCAAGGCGAAAAAATAAATGACTATGTCAGCCACGATGTTAAAATCCCTTCAAACTTTCAACGGTGGGGCCTGATTGAGTCCAATTGAAACTTTTGGTCATAAAAATAGAATGTTTTAAACGTTAAGGACTAAATCAAAATTTAACCCAAACGTTAAGGACCAAAACAGTATTTTACCCTAAAAAAGCTAGGGAAATTTCGCTTGGAAATGGATGTCGTTGTCGCCTAATATCTTATGCAATTCTATTGATGAGTTCCATGGATAGAACTTCTAATGCTTGTGTTTATATTTTCAGGGCCATACGAGGGAGGAAAGCCCGATGCATCATTTTTCTTCAAGGATGACGACTTTGTTAACATTGTCTTAGGGAAGATGAATCCACAGATTGCTTTCGTGAGGTTTGACGTAGCAATGAACTTTATTTTTGTTTATTTTCTCGAAATCTGGTTCATTTTTCGCGGTTGTTTACATATTCTTTTGCTCATTGATGCAGGGGTTCGATAAAGATTAAGGGAAGTTTCAGCGCTGCGAAGAGATTCAGTCCGGATATTTTCCCAAAGCCTGCCAAGTTGTGAAAAGCCGCTTGAGTCATCATTTGGCAGCAATCAGCAAGCAAAGAATATAGATAGAATCAAAATCTGAAAATGTTCAATGCATGGATCAACATTCCTAATGTTGTAGTAGGTGTTCCATAAGTGTAATAAAGTTATGAACTCTAAGGATAATGATATAGGGTTTTTTATTCTACTTTGTTCTAGTTCCAAATTATTTCATTTTTCATTCATTTTCTGTTATTAAGTATTAATAATAATTGGATCAATATACCTCTAGTTAATTCTTGTTTTATCATTAGTTGACAAAGTATGATTTTTTTTGGCGATTTTTTTTTCCTAACGTATTCCCCAATCTGACAGGTCGATGATTAATTCTCCGCGAATCTGAACTCCATTTAAGGATTTGTTGCTGGCCACTGAGTCGCTGCTTGTACAAGACGGGATTCAAACCTCCGACACTTGCTTAAGCAAATTAGTGAGCTAACCACTAGATCAAGCCAAGTTAGTTTTTTTTGGGACTTGAACAAAGTATGAACTTTTTTTTTTTTGGTATTAGAACTATGAATATAAAAGTTTGACCAACAACAACAAATAAAGGTAACTTTCCAAAAAATGTGACCAATAAATGGTTGGGCCGTTGGGGGAAAGATAGGATCTTTGTGTAAATTGGGGGTTTGAATAGGCTTGGGCTTTGTCCACATCTATGAAGAAAAGCTTAATTAAAACCCAATAACTTTTAGTCCAAGAAAAGCCAATATTATAACTGGGCCCAAAAAGAGGTCTTCTAATCAAAGTCATTAAGTCGAATAAGTTATCTAATCTGGCTTAATTTTAATTTTATTTTTGCTTACTTACCAATACTATCTAAATTGAACTATCTTGCTAGTGAAAAAAAAGAAAAGAAAGAATGAAGAAAAAATGGCTACTTGAAAGAGATATTTAACTGCCATTTTAATAAATTTATGCACTTAGTTTATTGAGTATAAGAAAGAAGAAAAATATCAGCATCATGGGATGACGCATTGGCATGTGTGAGTTAAAAAACAGTACGGCTTGCCCCATTCTCATTGAATTGTGTGCAATAGATTGCATTCATTCAGATAAGGACAAGCTAATTCTTTGAGTTTTTTCCATCTTTCCTCTCATCTCATACAAGGTATGGGAGATTTATAGGATTTTAAAATAAATAAATAAATAAAACTAAAACATTTTAGATGTTACCTTTAACCTCCTACCTACAATACATTATACATATCTCATAAATGAACATTGATTTGTCTATTTTCTAATTTGCTACCTAATTTGAAGTAATATCATTATTCCAATAGTTAGGCAACTTCAATACTTGGTTTTAAAATTAATTATTTTGCTAATTTGATAATATCATTGGTTTGGATATTAAATTGAATATTCTATTTATTTAGATTTAGATGTTATATAACTTTTATTGTGAATATTCTATAAACAGTAATCACAGATGTTTTATCTTTTGCTGGTTGATTTGTTGGTTAGAAAAATATTGATTACCTATATTTTTATTTAAAAATTAATTAAATTACGAGTAATATTATGGTGATATTGACTTTCTATTATCTCCCTAATATTGAAAACCAATATTTTTTCTTAAATTATATAGCGATTGATTTTGGTCTGTCATAAATAGAATTTTTGTATATAATTATTAAGTAATAAAATACCTAAATCAATAATTTTAGATGTATATTTATTTTATGAAATCAAGTCTAATTAAATTATTTATTCAGTACTATTTTTTATCTTATTTAATACCAAAATATTTTTATACTTAATATAAAAATAAATAAATTAATTAAACTTAAGTGATTAAAATATATGTACATATATCATTATCCAAAACAAATAATAAGAATGGTATTATAAAATTGAACTATGTAAAAACTAAAAAGAGAAGGTGCTGGAGGATGTAGCTAACCTCTTCCTCTTTAAAGTTACTCAAACAAACTCAACACGTTTCTGAATCAAACAAGAAACAACAAGAGAAAGAGAGAGCAAGCATGGCTTCTGAATCAGCTAACCTTAAATCCGATGCAATTATGGATCAGATGAAGCAGCATCTCTCCACCGACGCCGGCAAAGAACTCCTCAAGAAAATCGGACTCGTTTATCAGATTCAGATTGCCCCTAAGGTCACTCACAATTTTCCCAATTTCCCTCTTTCATTTCTTTTCAAATTTCTATTCTTGTTACTGAATTCAATTCTGAGATGAATTTTCTAGAAACTTGGATACAACGAGGTTATCTACACTGTTGATCTCAAGAAAGGAGAGGTCACCAAAGGTTTTGCTTCTTCTTCTTCTCTTTCAGTTTTAATTTTAATTTTGAATTCTAAATTTTGTTCTTTTAGGGTTCTTAGAATTGTGAGAAAAAAAGCATGTTCTTTTCCTATAATTCAATTTAAGTTTAGGAGATGTCTATTTCAATGAATTTCTCAAATTGAGTCTGCATATACTATGAAATATTCAATGTGTTCTTTTTGTATGGAGGCATATTCTATTCTATAAGCAATTGACAACCTAAATAGTTGTAAGGAAAGTTATGTTGACTTCTCCCATGAAGATGGAGAATTGGTTTAACATGTTTAACAAAATTGCTTAATATATTAATACGTTTTCATATTTTAATTAGGATCAAGCTCCTCTAAAGTTCTTAATTACTTTAGGGGAAAAAAAAAGAAGAAGCTCTATTCATAGTTAAATTAAGATGGTGACCCCACAAGAAATAAAGGTTACAAATTCAAAGGTGATTAAAACATTACTTTATCACTTTCCAAATTTGACAACTTTAGATTATTTTTTCCTTTAACAATTATCTTACACATGCCAACTTATTATATTGCTATTGGGCATGGTACTCTTACTAATTTTTGCTTATATTGACCTCCCTTTATTAGTAATAGAGATAGATAGCTAGCTAGCTTAGTTTGATCCATATAGCCGGCTCTATAAGGGAGACTAACGAACACATTGTGGCTGCTGCATATCAATATTTTGCTTGCTGTTTGTTGCTGTTGTATAATATGTGAAACAATGCTTCCAATTGATGGTATTTTAGATCATACAAGGTTGTCACTTCTTGGGATTTCATTGAATCAGTGTATCTGGATACAAATTTTGATAGATATACCAATTCAATATGTAACAAGGAGTCACAAATTGGGTGGGTAGAGGGAATGATTAATCACCAAGTATGGAAATTTCTCTAAGAATTGGATGTTCCGTACTGAGTACTGACCCACCTAATATCTTTTGCAATTTTATCGAGTTCTATGAAAGGAACTTCTGAATTCCGATGCTGTAATGTATGGGTTATGTCAATGTGGGATGTGTGTATATTTTCAGGGCCATACGAGGGAGGAAAGCCTGATGCAACATTTTCATTTAAGGATGACGACTTTGTTAAGGTCGCCTTAGGGAAGATGAATCCACAGCTTGCTTTCATGAGGTTTGACCTGTCAACAGACTTTGTCTTTGTTTATCTTCCTTGAATCTTGTTCACCTTTCATTGTTGTTTGCATATTCCTTTGCTCATTGATGCAGGGGTGCAATGAAGATTAAGGGAAGTTTGAGCGCCGCGCAGAAATTCACTCCGGATATCTTCCCGAAGCCTGCCAAGATGTGAGAAGCCGCTTGAGTCATCATTTGAGAGCAATTAAAGAATATAGATATAGCATCAAAATCTGAAAACTATGTCCCTAGTTTAATGCATGGATCATCATTCCTAAGGTTGTAGCAGGTGTTCCATGAGTGTAATAAAGTTATGAACTCCAAAGATAATGATATAGGGTTTTTTATTCTACTGTATTCAAGTTCCAAATTAGTTCCTTTTTCATTCTTTTTTTCTGTTATTAAGTATTAATAATTGGATCAATGCACCTCTAGTTAATTCTTATTTTATCAGTAATTGTGTGTTATGTTCTGTCATTTGAATTTTCCTGTTTTTAACTTTCTCCTCTTCTTCTTTTGCATAGAGGTTCCAGAGGATTATTATTTAGCATTGTAACTTGTGTATTATTCAAACCACTAATCAAAACAACATAATTTTCCCTACCTGGGTGCTAATTTAGTTTATCAGACAAAACTATAATATGAGCATTTTATTTTCTATATAACAATGACAAGACACAAGAGAATTGTTTCTTGTTTCATAAGAACTAGAACTAACTTGGTTGAATTGAAGTATGGTATTCTATAAAATCATTGTTCCATTCTATATTCTGGGGTTCCATGAATATTGATTATCTGTTGATTGGAAAATATGGTTGTCAACTTGTGATGAACCTAACTTTGGAGACCAGTTGGGTAATTTAAAACTTTCGAGGCCTAACATGAGTCATGTTATTTAATTTTGAGGACCAATTGTGTAATTTAAAACTTCAAGGACTAGTCGGAGGCTCGCTTATAACTTCGGAGACCAATTTGAGGCTAAACTTCTCGGTACAACTCTTACTTAATTACGAAAGTGTCCCCGTATTTTCAAAGTGAGATTCTTTGTAACATAAGATGAAAGATGAAGTGAGCAATGTCAAGAAAATTTACTTTTAAAAGATATAGTTTCCATGGGACTAAAAATAACATTTTTTAACTCTTAAGCTAATGTTGCAAATTACGTATGGGGAAAGTAGTGTGTACATATTGAACTCTTGTACATGTTTCTTGCCGCAACATTGAAAATAAAAGTATTGTCTCAACCTTACAAGATTGGATTTTGGTTTATGTTATTATTATTTGGAGGATTCTAAATTATTCTTATCTCTTCTTATCCATGTCATTTCATTATATAATGTATCAAACTTATTTCATTTCCTTTTTTTCTTTTAACATAACAACAAACTTTCATTCATTAAAATCGCCAAACGACACTTACATCTCGTGGAAAAAACATTAGATCTACATCAGAAAAGCTAGTTGGCTATTTGCAATAAAGAATTGTAAACAAATAATATCAGGATACCACACTAGAGGAATTATTAATGGATAAAAAGAATGAGTTATTTATGATCACAAGTACTAAAATCCATTTGTAATTTAATTACTAGTGTACAAGGTTAAAGATGGCGTATATATAAATGATAGGAACTTTAATTTGGTTAAAATACTAGCTTAGTGTGTAACTTTGACTCTATGACTACATTTTTTTGCTTCATATATTCCCAAACCCCACAAATTCTTATCCTCTTTTAATTTCTATATATCTTGGAATTTTCTGAAAAATGTAATCTCAAATGTGAATGTGATGACATACTTTTCTTTCTTTTACACTAAAACAATCTAAAACTAGTTCTATCTTTATAACATTTTCCCATTTCAGGAGTTTTGTGTCTCATTCTTATCTACTCCACATAAATTAGAAATTTATATTTAGTTATGTCAATGATTGAAAGGGGGAAAAAGGGCAACAAATTCCTTCTGATTTAGTTTCTTTATATATTGTACATGAAAATTAGTATTTTAGAGAAACAAAGTTATACAGTAAACTGGTTTGATAAAAACACATATTTTGATTAAAAAAAACTCTAGGCGACCAATATATTTTTTTATTATTTTTGCCTTATTTTTTTTTATCAATATAAATAACCAATTATCTTCTTTTTAACCCCCTTAACATATTACGCTATGAAAACAATGTTTAGTTAATTATCAAAATTAAAATAAATGTTTATTTTAAAGCCTTAAAGGCGTCATTAATTTGTAATAATTTCAAACTTTCCTTTTGAGTTTTGATGTTAACACTTAAATAACAGTCTTAAGTCTTAACATTATCATTATCTCAAGATCTCAAGTCTTGGATGGTCTTTTCTCATTTCTTTCAAAGAAATTTCTATATATCTTAAAATATCTAAAATTTAAAACTCATATATAAAAACAGGAAAAAAATAACAATTGCAAATATTAGTAGAATACATTAAATAATATTAATGCCTGATGCTTCTCTCTATATATATGCTAAGCATATAGAGAAGAGGGACAATCATCAATCAATAACATAAAATAATTGAAGGGCATGGATTCTTGCTTTTGTGTCACCCTTTTCTTTTGCCTCCTCTGCCTTTCACTCTTTCCTCCTCCTTTGGCTTATTCTACCTTATTATTTCAGGTTTTTCAATCAATCATATCATATCACACACAGAATCTGAACATGTAATTTTAAAAGTATAATAATATAATTAATAACTTGAAGTTATTTTGTTTGATTTTCAGGGATTCAACTGGGAATCAAGTGGGAAGGGAGGATGGTACAACTCACTGAAGGACAAAATTCCTGACATAGCAAATGCTGGAATTACTCATGTTTGGCTCCCTCCACCTTCTCAATCTGTTTCTCCACAGGGTATGTAATTATGTATGTCTTTCTTTTAATTTCATTGTTGATTGTTTGATCATGCTGCTTTACCGAGAGAGAAAGTATATGTCACTAATACATTTTTAATTAATATTTAGTCAATAATTTCATTTATCATTATCATGAAGTTATTACGTATCAGCGTATTAAATGATTTATTTTTTATTATTTTAAATGATGATTTATTTTATATTATTTTAAATAATTTATTTTTTTACTATTTCGGTTGATAAATTTTTGTGTAATTATTGCATATTGTGTTTATTTTTTATTGTCTAATTATTAATTAATATTCTATTGATTATCAGCGTTACTGGTATTAGTTTATTTTTCATCTCACTTTTCAACATATGGATTATGGTCAATTATAAAATTATTATAAAATATATACCTATTAAAATTAATGATTAAGGTTAATAAATTACCATATACTATTTATTAAAATATTATATATTATATATTTATATTTTGACTAATTTTATATTTAGTTATCATTATATATTTAATTTATAATAAAATGGATTAGTAAATAAACTAGTATTTGGTCAATGTCACTTCTGGCGGCTTAAATAGGTGTTTTGGTCTCTGTAACCTGATATTTAAAAATTTAAATTTTTTTAAGTTCCTTCGTTAATTTGTTACGTTGATGCGACATGTTTTATATGACAAACTAAAATTTTGACATGGTATGATGGTAAGATATTAATGTTATTTAGCCTATCACATCAATACTTAACCAAAAAGAAAATTTGATAGGAACCAAACTTATTCAAGCATTTGTAAAATCTCAATGAAGATATATAAGCATATGCTTATACAAATAAGTTGTTTTTTTCTTTTGTTTTTTTTTACTAGATAAGTTGCTATATAACAAAACAGTGATTCCACGTAACCAAATAAAAATTTGGGCTTAAAAAAAAGTAAATACATCAGTAAGGAAGAAGAATGTTCAATCTGATTCCAAAAGAATGTTTTATTATTAGTGGTTGCAAATGTGTATATATCAACATATAGATAAAAAAAATACCAAACAAAAATTATTATCTTCTTAAAAAAATTCTTGGATTATTAATGTGTTGAGAGGAATGATTGTTTTAGTCTTTTAAGTGCTGCAAATTAATTTAATAAAATTTTCACTACACATATTAAAATTTATTTTAGGTAATTAAAAACTTAATAAAAAAATTATAGATATTTTACTAATTTTCATTGTGAACATTACAAATAATATATTTTTGTTGGTTGATTTATTGATTAGAAAATATTAGTTATATATATTTATTCATAATCAAATAGTAATATGCCGAAATTTGACATTAAAAAGTCTTATATAACTTAAAAATAAATAATGCAGTTAAGAAAAAATATAGGTAATCAATAATTTTTTAATAAATAAATTAATCAAAAAATAGAACATTTGTAATCATTATTTATAAAATATATATAATGAAAATTATAAAACATCCGAAATTTAAAAAAATAGAATATTTAATTCAAGTTGAATAGAATATTTAATTCAAGTTGATAATTGATATTGATTAAATTTTTATTAATTATCTGATATTATTATATAATTAAATAAAATAAGTGCATGCATAAATCAATTATCGTCTACAAAATATGATATATGATATTGATGTAGGGTATCTTCCGGGAAGGCTATACGATCTTGATGCATCAAAATATGGTTCCAAGGATGAAGTCAAGTCCCTAATTGCATCATTCCATGCCAATGGAATCAAAGTTCTTGCTGACATTGTCATCAACCACAGAACCGCTGAAAACAAGGACAGCCGGGGAATCTACTGCCTCTTCGAAGGCGGCACGCCGGATTCCCGCCTCGACTGGGGCCCACACTTCATCTGCAAGGACGACACCGAATACTCCGACGGCACCGGCAACAACGACAGCGGCGAGCCTTATCAGCCTGCACCGGACATCGACCATCTCAATCCGCAAGTCCAGCAAGACTTATCTGATTGGATGAACTGGCTCAAGACGGAGATCGGATTCGACGGTTGGAGATTCGATTTCGTTAGAGGCTACACCCCTGACGCCACCAAGATTTACATGAAGAACACGTCCCCGGACTTCGCGGTCGGCGAGAATTTTAACAAGGTAGCTTACGGTGGAGACGGGAAGCCCGAGTATAACCAGGACGCCGCGCGCGGCGAGCTGGCTAACTGGGCGGAGAGTGCTGGAGGGGTAGTTACAGTGTTTGATTTTACTACCAAGGGGATTCTTCAGGCTGCTGTTGAAGGGGAGTTGTGGAGGTTGAAAGATTCCAATGGAAAGCCGGCTGGGTTGATTGGTTTGAAACCTGAGAATGCTGTGACTTTTATTGATAATCATGATACTGGATCTACTCAGAATCTTTGGCCATTTCCTTCTGATAAAGTCATCCAGGGCTATGCTTATATCCTAACACATCCTGGGATTCCAACAATAGTAATTTCTCAAACTCATAAACTCATAGTTCTCATAACCGGATGAACAAGTCGGTTCAACCGATTTAACTAATAACTCACTATAAAATATAGTTTGGTTTATGGTTAAAATTGGTTATCATAAAACTAGTTAAAAGTTGAAAAAAACCGATTAAACTTATTCATATATTTTTTTTTTAGTAAACATCTAATTCGATCTTTGATTATTTTTAATTTGAACGATGTCATTTTTAATAATTCGAAAATTCCAATCTGATTTTCAACCATTTAAAAATTTAGAAAAATAAATTCCTAAAAATCGATTTGAAATCTATTTGTCTAAATTTTTAAATGGTTGTGAATCAAATTAAAGTTTTTGAATTATTAAAATGACGTAGTTCAAATTGAAAATAATCATTGGCCAAATTGGACGTCTATTTTGTATTTTTAATCATTTAACCGTTTAAAATAATAAAACAAAAAAAAAGTTAAGTGCCTAAAAGCAAGATTGATTAGTTTGCCAAAATTGTCCCAAAATGTCTTATATATGTGTTGATAAACAAAGGTGACAAATATATTTTTGTCAAACTAATCAATTTTTTTGGAAAATTTTTTATCATTGGTATATTTTAAAATTATTTTTGTTATATATAGTAATCTTGTATGTATTTTGCAGTTCTATGATCACTTCTTTGATTGGGGATTGAAGGAGGAGATATCCAAATTAAGTGAAATAAGGGTGAAGAGTGGGATCAATGAGAAGAGCAATGTGAACATTCTAGCAGCTGATGGTGACATTTATGTAGCTGAGATTGATAACAAGATCATTGTTAAGATTGGGCCCAAGACGGATCTTGGAAACCTTATTCCCCCAAATTTCAAAGTTGCTGCCTCTGGTCAAAACTATGCTGTGTGGCAATGATTTAATTAATTAAATGAAATAAAATGTAATATTTCTCAATAAATAAAAGAAGTCAGTCATCTAATTAATTATTATGTAAATTTTTGTGGGTTAATTTATATATTTTAAATGTGTACTTTATATTTTGATATATGTATTTATATAAATAATTAAATGATGATTGATTTTTAATATATACATAGTATAATATAATTGGTGATTTTTTTTTCTCTTTATTTTTCATGCATGTTTGCTCCACTTTTTATAATTAAGGTTAGTATTAACTTCAGTTCCTAAATTGTGGAAATTAAATGGTAAATAATCCATCGACAACCTATCCAATGTACATAGTCACCAACTCACTATCTGAATTCATCGTACCAAGCATTGAGTTTGTTCAGACATATATTTTACACGAGGTATTGAATCATATAATATTTATAAAATTATATATACATTTTACTCTCTACCTTAATAAATCTAATTTGATAATAATATGGTTTATCTTTAAACGTTTTTTATTAAATAATAAGAAGTGTTGCACTTCTTGTCAATTAATAAATTTTAGTTTTATATTTATTATATTTTATATCAATATAGAATTTAGAATATAAAGTTTATAGTTTAGAATTTAAAATTGAAAAAATTAAAGGACAAACACATTATGACTAATAGGGAGCCAATATATACTATGAATATAACTCATATAAATTTTGAATGATAACTTAATTATTAGCTCCCTAAATGCTCCCTAACGTTGATTCCGTAGCACTGTTGTTTTAAATTTAGAGATTATATATAATTTAGAGTTTAAAGTTTTGGATTTAAGAATTAGAATTAGAATTTTAGAATTTAGAATTTAGGATTTAAAATTTAAATTTTATGTTTAAAAATTGTTACACTCCTTAATTTCTCTTAATCATATTAACCTTTTTAAAAAAATTATTTCAGTATTTTTTAATTAGAATTAAATTTTGATACACTGTTATAAAATAATTTTACAAATATATATTTTTTTTAAGTTTTACCAATATATCTAATAATGAAATAATAATTTGTGTTCCTTAATTATTTTTCTTGAATTTGATTATCTTAAGGGTATGAATCATTTTACTTTCTTGGCGAGTGATTAGTTATTGAGCTTCCAACGATTGGCCTTATGGAAACACGGGTAAAAAAAATCTAAAATAAAATATATGTAAAGTATTAAACCATTGTATTAAAAAAAAATGTTTTGAAATCTTTAGAGTTCGAATTTGTTCACGTAATAATTCACTGGCCATCCACAAATTGTTAAAAAGAATTGATCCGTAATGAGTTAGTCTTCACTGGTCGGGTTGAAAAATGCAGTAAAAAACAAAATATTTTGAATTATATGAATAAAAAATAAAAAATGTAACCGGGATAATAAGAAGAGCCAAAACCGAAACTCAAAGAAGAAAGAAAACGAAAGAAGAATCAAAAACCAATCTCAGAGCTTCAGTCAGAAGCAAGTCATCCTCTTCCTTTCTTCTTCTATTCTCACTTCTCACTCACTCTCTCTCTCTCTCTCTCTCTCTCTCTCTCTCTCTCTCTCTCTCTGTTTTTCCCATTATCATGGTTTTGAAAGGACCCGCCATCGAAGCCCTCGGTTCTCTCTTCAAAATCACACAAGTCTTTCTATGGTTACTCTCTACTCTCTCTCTCTTTTCTTACCTTACTTCATAAAGTTACAAACTTTACTGAAAAGTATCATTTTTTTCTTTTCTTTTGCTGATTTAGAATAAATTAAGGTTACTCTTTTTTTGAAATTTGCTCTTGATTCGTATCAGGGATGATGGTTCTCAGGTTTCTCTCCCATTGGAAGGCTCTGTAAGTTTTTTTTCTTCTCCTTACAAAAAAAAAAAAAAATCTAAAATTTATGGGTTTTTTTTATATATATTATGATTGTCAGTGTCCTCTGAGTATTTATCTGTAACTACCATGATATTTGATATCTTGATATTTGTTTTTATAGATTTTTTTTTAATTTGTTGTTAGAAATTGGTTGAAGTTCATGGCAATGACAATGATAATGAAAATGAAAATGACAGCTCCAACCTTGTTCCTGGCAAGTGATTCTCTCTTTTTAATTTTTAATTTTGTTTCTCTCTTTCTTTGTTTTGAAAGTAAAAGAGTGACTCTTAGTTTTGAAGACTAGGTGTTTGTTTTAATGACAATGAGAGTTGTTAGATAATAAATGATTGCCTTGATCATGGTAGATTAATTTGCATTCTATTGCCAGTAGGTTTATTTAATCAGTACACTGCAGATTGGAGTGATCTTCTCGAACCCGAGGATTTGGAACTTAACAAACAGATGAGTGAATTGGGTCTCCCTCTTTCTTTCAACACAACCAAAGAGGTAGGCTTGCAAATAATTATATTATCCCAAGGAATTCTTTCGCTAATGGTTCGTGCTTATGCAATGTCTCGATATAGTTAATTGGTATTAAGATTAAGTAGGGCAATGCCCTAGCTAAGGCTCAACTTGATACATAAGAACATGTTTTCGCATTCGATTGTGTCCAGCTTGCGAGGTTTCTTGGTTCATTTTCTAGTCCTAATTTTGGTTAAGAAATGATGAGGACCTTAGTGTAACTATAACTGATGATTAAGCTGCATTCTTAAGTTATTTAGCTGAATGGTTTGTCTTCATAGTGAATTGTGTTTATGATGCAGTATCAATCTGAATTATTCCTATGAAGGACATAACCTTGCTTTGTTTTTTTCTCATGGCAAATCTTTTCTTTTTGTTTTCAACTTGAGCATCATCACTTATTCTCTGCAATCATTCATTTTCTGCTTTATTCATAGTCTTAAATTATCAATTTCGAAAAGCGGTACTGATATTTTTATTTTTATTTTTACTTTTACTTTTTCCTGTTTTGTCATAGAAAAGTGGACCGGGAAAAGGTAAAAAAAAGGGTTCACGTTCAAAGTTTCGGCGTACTTGTCATAATGCAGAGGAGGTTGTATGTGCTACTGAATTTCATGATAAAACAAGCAGTTCTGTATCTTGCATATCGACGCTGGGCCAAAGCGAATCATCTTACTGTGGTGTAGTGGAGATTGATATGACTCGATGTGCCTCTGGCGAAGGAGATAATTCAGCATGCTGCACTGCAGAGAAACATGGCGAAAATATAAATGAGACATCAACTAATGAAGCTCCGGATGGTGATTCTTTAATCAACAATATGTGTGATGATTCAAAAATTCCACCAGCTTCGGCTACTGGAGTCTTTGCTGGAAGCCACTTGACAAGTCCCAGCGCCAATTATTGTGGGATAAAACACGATGAAAGCTTAGTTGACGGTGAATGTTTAGAAATTTCACCAATTGTTAGCAAAGAGACGGCCGAGAGTGAGACCATTTGCAATGATGATGATGCTGGCACTTGGCAGCCACCAACTAATGAATCAGAATCGGTTCCCATGAGTATGGAAGGGACTGGATGTGACCAAATTGACATGTCAAATTATTGCGGCGAACTTGGAGATTGGATGGTGTTTTGGGATCCTTTCTACATGAGAAAATACTTCTATAATACCACAACACAAACTTCTACATGGGACCCACCCCCTGGGATGGAGCATCTAGCAATTGTTGAGTCTATTGAATTAGATGATGCCAAGGCTTTAAAGGAAGCAGAGGAATACAAAAGACAAAATAACACTAAAGCACCCGATGACACCGTGATTGAAGAGGAGATAGCAGGAAAGCAACATGATGAGTATTCAGCTAGTTTCGGAGTTGGTTGCAATTTGGTTTCCAATCTCTCTACTCATAGCGAGGACCAATTGGTGGATCATTCTGATGAGTCTCTTGAGAGAAGTAGTTGCAATGGTGGAGTTTCATGCACCTCAGTATCAAATACCATGAAGCATACAATTAGGTAACTATTCTTCAATTTTTAAGTTTAACGTAAATTAAATAAATTATTGTCTCAGTGACCTTTTATAGTTTTTGTATTTTACTTGCTTTCTTGACGATTGAAATACTTTACAGTTCCAATGAAGGGAACATCCAAGCAGCATCAGAGGCTAATTATAAACTCTTAGAAAACATGGTTATTGATACACCTGAATATACCGAGTCTGATCCATCCATGTCAAAAGAGGGCAACAGAGTGAAAAGAAGACAGAGGCAGAGAAAGAAATCCTATGGTGAAACTGAAGGTTCGATACAAGAAAAACTTCATTATTTGCTAACTGTAATCTGCTTGCTGTTCTACTGAATCTCTTGACGAATAATCGTTAGATGCCTAGATTATTGTTATGCTATTATTGGAATGAAATACTAGAGTACTACATAGGTGCCAACACTGGTATAAATTGATTTTCCTGTCTCTTGTGACTTGTGATATATCGTCTAACATAGATTTTGTTAAGAAGTTGCATTGTGTTGTTGATAGTTGATAGCTGGTACTTTTTAATAATCCATTTTTGTATTTTGCAGTTCAATTTCAAGAAATTCCTGAAGAGTATCCAGCTTCAATTGGCAAATATTGGTATCAGAGATATTTTTTGTTCTCTAGATTTGATGAGGGTGTAAAAATGGATGAGGAAGGATGGTTTTCTGTCACACCAGAGCCTATTGCTCGATATCAAGCAGAACGTTGTGCTAGTGGCACTATAATTGATTGTTTTGTTGGCGTTGGTGGGAATGCTATCCAATTTGTGAAAAGGTTAGTACTAAATAATCCCTATTTGATAACCACATACACCCACACCCCGAATAAGAAAAAAAGACTCTCGATTTTGTGACGTTCATTAATAAAAAGACTAATGATTTCTATACTTACAATTGAATTATTTGATATTTCAGTTGCAATCATGTGATAGCGATTGATATTGATCCGCTGAAGATTGATTATGCTAGGCATAATGCTGCCATTTATGGGGTTGATGATCAAATTGACTTCATAATTGGTGACTTCTTCGTCTTGGCACCCAAGTTAAAGGTGCTGAACTTTCCGTGTTATATGCTTTCCTTTTCTTTTTTTCACCACATAATGGATTGCTTTTTATTCCTTTCTCCCTCTTTAGTCTTTACCCTTACTAGCTTCTACTTGTAGTTGAATTAAAAAATTTCTGCAAAAGGTTTGGATTGCTGATGACAATATTGTCTTCCAGGCCGATACGGTTTTCTTGTCTCCACCTTGGGGAGGACCTGATTATTTAAAGGTTGCGACTTATGACATGAAGACAATGCTTAAACCACATGATGGGTGCGTAGATGCTTAAACCTTATCATCTAGTTTGTTGTGTAACCTTTTTCCGCTTTCCTATTTGACTCGATGCTTCTTTTGCTCAGATTTACTCTGTTCAATCTTGCAAAGGAGATTGCTTCCAAAGTTGTAATGTTCCTTCCAAGAAACGTAGATTTCAATCAATTGGCAGAGTTATCTCTATCTGCCAGTCCACCATGGTCACTAGAGGTAAATTTCAACCTTTTGTCTATTGAAAAAAAAAAATAAAAGAAAAGAAAAAGATTAACATGTTGCTTAAGGGGTCATAACATAATAATCAAAAGTTGCAGAATGAAAGGATGAAAGCTATGTAGGTTATATGATGTTTAAAGTTGACTCAAGTTATATGAATGCGACGCGATTCTCTCAACCTTGACTTTTGGATCTGCCAAAGATGATTTATTTTGTTCATTTGTTTGAAACTGATTGAAGTTATGAAGGCAAACTTGGTTCGCCTGCTTAACCTTTCTTAAACGAGTTGGGACGAAAATAAAACAAACACGCATGGTTCTTACTGCTACATTACCTAAACTGTTTCTCTCCTGATCGTTTATTACTCCCTCCATTCTGTTTAAAAAATTGGTGCATTTGTTGGACTAGTGTATTTTGATGCAAATTGTATAAAAATATACCAAATTTTCATTCACATAAAACAAAATGGATGATACACTTTGGATGCTTATTAACTATTTTCTTTCCTTTTTTTTTTCTATCAATGATTCTAGGTGGAGAAAGTTCACTTAAACGGAAAACTGAAGGCGATCACGGCGTATTTCAGCGACACAAGAGTTGGAGGTTGCTCAGTGAATAAACACATTCGCTTCTGCTCAAGCTCAAGTGATGAAGATTGAAGAGTAAGCCTCCCTGCAATGAAGAGAGTGTATCTAAAGTATTCTTGGTTTTTTTTTTTTTTTTTTTTGGGGGGGGGGGGGGGGG
>JASCZI010090743.1:47327-57738 GCA_036250425.1 Stylosanthes scabra
TTCATATTGGGGAAAAAAAAATTTAAACAAAATGGTTTCAATAGTTTTCAAATGGTTGATTACCAAGGAATTCATAGCAGCACATGTGCAAATCATAAATTACCAAGCAAATATTAAAAAAAAAAAAGTCCAATTTAGTTCTTAATAATTTTTAATTAGGACACTCCCTTGTAATGGTTCCAAAACCCCAAATTGGCCTTTAACAGTAGTATAAAATATTTGACACATTAACCCTTAAAACCCATTAGCAACAAATAGCCATCATGATGTGTAAGTTAATTCTAATCTGTTCTCAACTGATAGGTGGCACTGCTAATTGACATATTGTTAGATAATGTTATACGAAGTATTTTAGGTGCTTTATAGTTTGCGATAATTCAGTGATTATAATCGTTGATTTCAATGAGAGGAGTAATACAAGTATTAAAATCAATTGAAATTAATGATTAAAATTATTGGGTCACCATAAAATATAAAATATCTAAAATCTTCTAATATTATATAGACAAACTTATAAAATTTTAAATAATAATATCCAATATTTTTATCTTTTGTAGAATTTTATAAGAAGTGTTTTAGATATATCGGGAATAAGTATATATAGTTTGAGGAATATTTTCTGGTTTGGTTAAATGAATTCTATGATAGTCACACAAAAAAATGAATTCTATGATGAAGCAAAAGTCCCATCCATGAACATTGAGATCTAAGGCCTAGCAGAGCAGTAAGGCACACATGATGGGTTCCATATACTCTATTCTATAGTCTACTTAGTAGTAGGATCACTACCTTCCAAATTTTGCTTTCTTTTGTTACAATTTTTGTTTTTCACATTAATCACTATCAGTTATTATTATTATTATTATTATTATTATTGTTGTTGTTGTTTGCTTCTGAGCATTGGCTTACCATACAGTTTTTCTCACTTTGCAAGCGACAATTCTTATTCCTTAATCCTTTTAGTGATTAGTGACTAGTGGGGCCATGGTTTCGGTGATGCTGCTTCTCAACTTCTGATAGATTAAATAGTACTTCTAATTTTTATGAAAATACTAAATATGATAGTAATTTAATTAGATATAATATACTTATGCTTCTTTAATCAAATCAAATAGTAAATAAAACCAAATAAAAGAAGGCATATGCATAAGATTACTTTTTGCTATCAATCTTTTTAGTTTCTAATAAATTATGTCAAGAGATTAAAAGAATAAAAAAAATTAATTAGATACATTATTAACTTTAGCTACATAAAAAATAGAGAAGAAGCAAATTAAATAGTATAGGGGGGAGTATTATTTTCACCAATTTCTATAAAGAAGATCACAGTTGACCATTGCTAACATGTTACATGTAGTAGCCATGAAGCTATTTAGATAATTAATTGTGAATTTGTGATAACAAAGAAGATTAGAAGAAGTTTGCAAATGAAGATTTGCCAGAAAAGCATTAGCATTTTTAAGGTCAATTCTTTTTCGATAAAATCAGAATAGCATATGACAAAATCAGGGGGTCCACGTTAATGCATAGTTGTGTATATTATTGGATTCAAGAATCAACATAGTGTGAACGAAATTAATTAATTAGTTAATTAATTGGCTTAAGAGCTGAATATCATTTTTTCTAGTAATGGTCTTAACACATTTTCCTGAAATTTTTGTATGTCTTTATAGAGTTTTTTATATTCTCATCTAAGTAGATTTTATTACTATGATATAATATAAAAAATTAATTACATCGATTTTTCTCTCAAATTAAATGATGTTTACACAAGATCATCAATATCATATTTTTCCAAAAAAAAAAGGTTAATGCAGTATTCAATTAGTAAACGAATTTCTTTTAAACCAATATTAATCCACTTTTTTAAAATTCTTTTTTATCTTAAATTCTATATCATAAATTTTAAACCCCCAACCTCAAAGTTTAAATTTTTCAAAAAAAAATAATGTCCAAAATAGAATTTTATAATTAAGAAAATAACTAATATTAACTATTTAAAATTTAGTTTTTCTATACTTATTCTTAAAAAAAAATACAAGTGTTAATTGTTATACTATAACTTAAATTTCAAGAAAATGAATATAAATTTTTTTAAATAGTATATATAAATCATCATAAAAATATAAAGACAAAAGTAATAAACCTTAACAAATAATTATGTGTTTAAATTATATAAATTAAGTGTTCTTGGAAGCTAATGGTTGTTCTTTGACCTTGATGGGCAAACAATATGCATTGGATTCACTTACAATTATGAATAAAGAAATTATCCATAATATTTTATATAAATGATAAAATATTACAAATACTACAAGCTGCATTTATTTCTTCGGAAAAAAAAATTGTCAGAGTGAGGCATAATCTCATCAGTGCATCACATGCAAGCTTTCTTGCATAACAAATTGGAAGCACATAAATTTTCATTTCATTTTTTTAAGATTTCATATGAAGAAAATGAATTCAAGTGTTGCAATTTTGTCGGAACCAAAAGATATGGGTCGCACACTCTTGTTCACTTCTTTTTCTTTTTAGTTTTTAATTTTTATTTTCTATATTTTTTCTTTGTCTTTTTCTTACTGTGATGACAAAAATACTATTTAGGGATCACTAAATTATATGCTTACCACCAACCTTATATTTTTCAATATCATATTCAAGCATTATTATTTCTTTGGTGATCAAGTTTTGTAATCTGCCTCTTCTTTTGGAAGCAAGCATATAATTAATATTAATATTAATGTTAATATTATTCACCATTTTTTTTTCTTGTAAGAAATAATGTTGTTGGAGTTTAATGAACGAGATTTGAAATAATGTGAAATTAATAATAGTTATTGTTAGATGAATTTATGAAATTTTGTTTGAAATTTTACTTTGTTTTTGGTGTCTGTTTGAAATTTTACTTTGTGATGAAGGAAACAATTTATGAATTTTCTTTTATATATATATATAATTTTCTTTTGAAATAGATATTAAATATTTAAAATAATTTATTTTTATACCTATTCAATTAAATATGAAATTTTATTTTCTTATAAGTTAAATATCAAACTTTAGACATTGTATCAATCACCTAAGTATTATTCTATGATTTTATTCTGCAAGTAGTGTCTCGAATATAATCCAATAAAACTACATAAAATTAATTTCATCAATACAAATAGTAAAAGCTAATTTTTTTATATTTATCTTACATTTAAACCGGCATTAATTTTTTTTAATAAAAAATATACGTCTCCTAATATTTTTTACCCTGCAAAAATTAAATAATACTTTAGTCCTAAATATTGGAAAGAATGTTTATAGTGGCAATCATGTAGATCCCACAAAGCCCATAACTGTAAACTGCATGCTTAGTAATAATCACCATTATTGTCAATTTGTCATCTATTTCTCCTCTAATGATGCAATTAGCTAGTGAATTAAATCATAAAAGTTTCCATGTGAAAAGACAATAATACCCAAAGTATTAATATATTCAACCCTCCAAGAAGGCACACCAACCAATATAGTAGTCAAACTACCACGGTCAAAGGGTAATTAGAATAAAAAGAAATAAAAAGCACAAATACCCCCCATTAGATTAGATTAACTGATTAACAATAAAACAAAGGTGATGATGAATGATAATTCACCTTAAAAGAAGAAACATAAGGTCACATTCAAATTAAATAAATTGCCACCATGAATCGGTGTGAGACATGATTATGAGTCATTGTCTAATATCTAGTACCACGGCTATGTCTCTCTGAAGTTATTACGAAAATAGAAGCTATTCCATTGAAGAAGGTCATTATCATCGTTGAAAAATGGTTGCTTAGCCTACTCATAGCCGTATGAAATACTTTAACTCATTAATTAATTTGCCTTTACTTATATATATATATATATATATATATATATATATATATATATATATAATATAGTATTTATTTTTATTAATTTTGTATATGATGTAATAAATATAAAATATTATATTCCGATAATACTATAATTTTTTTAAAAAAGATCAAGTTCAATTATTTACAATAATTATTTTGATAAAGTTACATACAAGACGTAAAATTAAAATATAAGGAAAACTAAAATTAAAATCAAGCTATTTAAATTCTTTCTATATAAATATAAATATATATTTAAAAAATTTGTTGAGATTTCTCATTATTTTTTTCTTTTTCTATTCTCTTTAAAAATTATGTTATCAGTATATTAAAATTAATTATAAATATATAATACATAATAAAAAATAAAAAATATATATAATTTAATTTATTTTTAATTTATATTTAATATTTTAATATATATTATAAACTATTTTAATGTGTTATTCTATCTTATTATTTATTTTTCTTTCTTTTTAAGTGCATGACTCCTATCAAAAGCCGTGAACTATGCGAGTAAGAGAGGAAAAAAAAAACATACAGTACAAGTCAACGTCAAATAACATGTTAAATTATCAAGAAACAAGTACAAAATATTAACAATTATTAACACGTCATAAATTAAAATGACTTGAACATTTAGGAATTAAAGAAGAATGCATGAATCTAGCTAGATAATTAAACATATAAATTATTATTTATAAGAAAAGTATAAATAATTAATATTTTTTTAATTAATAAATTAATTAATAAAAAACATTTAATAATAAATTAATTTTATATTTTTTAAAAAATAAAACATCTAAAATATAAATAAATAGATATCTAATTTATTAATTCTCTATTATTATTTATTATTATTAATTAATATTAATGAGAAGAAGCAAGAATGAGAATGAAAATGGAGATGATAAAATGGAAGTTCAGAACTTGAGAGTTGAGAGTAGCAGTGAAGTAGTAATAATAGTAATACCCGCCATATTTACTCACTTCATTGCATTGCGTCTTCTCTCTCTCTCTCTCTGCAACCTTCTGCTTCTTCTTCTTCTTCACTTCTTCTCCTTCTTCTTCTCTACACCATACATTCAATGCTCTTTACTCTTTTCTAATAACTAACTAACAAACAAAACAAACTAACTAACCTCCTCCTTCTTCTTCTTCTTCAATGCCGGAGCTAGGGTTTCACCATCACCACCACGAATCAGCATCCTCATGGATCACAACAAGAGGAAGAAGCAGAAGCAGAAGGAGTAGCACCACTACCACTGCCACCCACACTCCTGCTTCTACCAGATCCAGACCTGCACTTCGTGGTGCCACCGCCGCCGCCGCTGCCGGTGGTGACAGTACCAGTCCTGACTCCGTTATATTCACCCTCGAATCCAATCTCAGCTTCTTCTCCTCCGCCTCCGCCAGCGTCGAACGCTGCTCCTTCGCCTCCGATGCTCACGACCGTGATTCCCTCGCCTCCGAACTCTCCCTGGTAAATCCATCTCCATCGCCGTGAATTCACCTTGCAGTTGCAGTTGCGCTCGTGGTTACCGTTATTTGTAATTTTACTAAAAGCAGAAGATTCGAGAGTGTTGCAATTCTGAAAATCTGCATTGCACAACAATACGGTTAATGCAGTTAGTTAGTTAGTTAGTTACTAGTGAAGTAAGTTGTTTCTGCGAGAGATCGTAGGGGAAATTAAAATTAAAATGAAAATGAAAATTTGTAGCGGATAAGGGAAGAAGTTAATTAAAACCTGTGGCTGCAATGCATAGAAAATAAATGCAGTTGAGAAAATCTGCAAATGCAACTATGAATTCGCAGTAGAAAAAGGAAGAGAGAAAGAAAGTGTGCTTTCAAAAAGAATTTGAGAGGAAGAGGAGTTTTTGAGAGCTATGAATCTGAGAATTTTGTGTTTCTGATTTCGTTGCTGGATCTGTTTTTGCAGCATTTGGCAGGGAACCACGAGAGTGAGTTTCCGCAGAGCGAGGCCTGGAGCGGTCCAGATCCGGATCCGGATCCGAACAAAGAACTTGCAGATTTGGCGCATAGCAAGAAGCTACAAGCTGTGTTCTGTGGAAAGGGAGAAAAAGCTAAAGGTAAAAAAAGAAAAAAATGTGTTATTACTTGTTACGTAGTGTGAACACATGAATTTTTGTTTTGTACTTTGTCGAAAAGATCGGAGAGTTGAAAAAAAAGTTCCGTTCTTTTTTATTTTTCCCCTTTTTTTCAAAATTGGTACTGTATTGTTGTTATCGCAGTTCAAAAGGGAGACAGTGATGATGCTGACAGTGATGATGAAAATGAATTATTGGAATTTGATTCTGCTAGAAACTCCTTTTCCCTAGCTCTTAGAGGTAACTATTTTCAAGTCCCAAAATTTGAAATTCCATTTCTTTCTTTCTTTCTTTCTATTTTGTGATGTAACTTTTGGAATTTTATATTTTCATTATAGAATGCCAGGATAGAAGATCAAGATCCGATGCATTGTACAACAAGCATGATAGGAGAAGGCCTGCTTCATTGGATCTGAACAATGGCATTGCCACGGGATCTTCACCTCGCCTTGGAGCTGTGAAAAAGAGTTCAATTTCTTCTAGAAGGTCTGGTTCTGGCACTTTCCCTAGTCCCGGTACTCCGAATTATCGTCAAGGTGGTGTTGCAATGCAAAAGGGTTGGTGCTCAGAGAGAGTTCCTTTGCATTCTAGCGCTGCGCGAAAGCAGGTTGGTGCGGCATTGTTGCCTCTCAGCAATGGGAGGACTCTGCCATCCAAGTGGGAAGATGCTGAGAGATGGATTCTGAGTCCTGTTTCTGGAGATGGCACCGGAAGAATCTCGCTCCCACAGCAGCAGAGGAGGCCCAAGTCAAAAAGTGGTCCACTTGGGCCACCTGGCATTGCATTTTACTCGATGTATTCGCCTTCGGTACCAATGTTTGAAGGCAGGAATGGAGGGAATTTTATGGCAGGTTCGCCGTTTTCTGCTGGTGTCATCTCAGCTGATGGATTAGCTGTCACTTCTGTTGGCCATGCTGGAGTGCTTCCGGCGAGAACGGATCCTTGTATGGCTCGCTCAGTTAGTGTCCATGGATGCTCTGAGATGCAGAGTCAGTCTTCAATTCCTGCCCAAGGTTTATATATATCCTTTATTCAATCGTCATCTCCTTTTTTATTTTGATGACATTGTTTAAAAAATTGATTTTGATATGACATCATTTTGTATGCTATCAGTAACATAATACTGGACTATATGCTCTGCTATACTATAGACTTTTGAGTTTGTAATTATAAGAATGTAACAATTATGTAGCAATCATGATTGCGTGAATGATGAAAATCTTTTCACTATGCATTTGCAGTTAATAAATCCTTTGTCTTAAGTGAAAAACTCAAATTTTGTGATTATATATTGACTTTAAAAGGACGTGTGGGTTGAAGTATTGGTTTCTTTGATAGAGACGATATTGACATGTTTATGTTGTAGTTGATAATTTTATGCTTGATCAATGATGATGTCTTTGAACTTTGAAGTATAGGTGATGGTCTTCTCTGATTTTGAAATACCATGTAGTTTACTTGATTTGGCTCTAACTTACAGAGAATTTCGATTGTTTCAAAGATGCTGGCACGAATGTATCTCCGGCAGTTTCAAGGCGAGACATGGCGACACAGATGAGCCCAGAGGGTAGCACATGCCCCTCTCCTAATAATATGAGGACCTCTTTCTCTGCCTCTACTCCACCTGTCTTGCCCATAATGGAATTGCAGAGTGCCTCATTCTCGAAAATGGATATCAGGGATGTGCAGGTAGATGAACGTGTCACAATGACAAGGTGGTCCAAGAAACACAGGGCTTTATTTTCTGGCAGAGGATCAGAAAATGTTGACCGCTGGAAAATGAAGGAAACAAGTTCTCAATCTTCATCTTTGGACAGTTCCGAAAGATCAAAGACTGCTTCAAAGTATGACTTTTTGTGTTGTACAACTTTCATTAAATTTTGTTGGTAAATAATAAGACAGGATTATTCTGGACAAATCTTAACTGAAATTAACGGATCACAGGGAGACAGATTGCTATTTAGTGTTGAAATTTTCTCATTGAACTTGACCCTTTCTTAGCCAAATGTTATGAACTTGTAGTAATTGCTGGTACCAATGTACCATAGTGTGGATTGTTTCTAAAATGTAAGCCTTTTTTTGTTGTTTCAGGGCTAAAAGGGAGGAAGCCAAAATCATTGCATGGGAGAACTTGCAAAAGGCAAAAGCTGAGGCAGCGATACGGAAACTAGAGGTTAAGTCCTAGTATACTCTATCTGGGTCAAATTTGGATAAGAAGTTTCTCTTGAAAATATTTACTATATAGAAGAACATAACATCATAAAGTGATTATTCACATAGTAATTTACTGGTGTAAAACTGGAAATAGTAGTCTAATATATCCATCTTTTTGTTATCTGTGTTTGCTTGTACCATTGGGATTGTAAATTAGTCTTTATGCAAGATGTATTATACACGAGCATTATAAGGGTCATAATTTTGTAAAACTAATTCATAGCTTGGGTACTTTAAGGATTCTTTATATTTGGGGCCAAAAGTTATTCCTACATGATAAATGATAAAATTCATAAGAAACCTGGAGGGGATAAATGATTAATGATGAAAGCTAATACATATAATTGTTTCGTTATTGTTTTGACATTTCAGATGAAGTTAGAAAAGAAGCGAGCATCATCTATGGATAAGATTATGAACAAGCTGCGATTGGCTCAGAAAAAAGCTCAGGAAATGAGAAGTTCAGTTTCAACCAACCAGCCCCATCAGGAGGTTGCCAGAACTTCACACAGGGCAATGTTATTTCGTAGAACTGGCCAGATGAATTCTCTTAGTGGCTGCTTCACATGCCATGCCTTCTAAAGCTTCTCAACCATTCTTATCTGTTAAAGCTGGGTAATTTTCTCTGTAAACCTTTTCCTGCTTCATAAATAACTTCCTTCTAAAAGTCTCTGATTAATTAAGTTGAGAATCTTTGAAACAAAATACAAATATTCTTGAATTTTAAAAACTTGGGCTATTTGTCAATGTACCTCATTTTTCAGACAAGATTTCATTTGCTAGTTATGTAGCAAATACATCCTGCTTTAGTTACCCATTAGTTCATTCCTTTGGCTTTTGACAAAAGGATATTGATTACATCCATGAACAGGTTTCATTATTCAAATGGATTTGAATGTGCTTCTTGTTAATGAGTGAAACTTGTACAAAGATAGCCACGGACTAAAGCTGACACTAAATGTGTGTCATGGCGGTTTTGCAATGCACGAATACCATCACCCTCGCACAAGGTTTGCAAAAATTTCTCTTCCCCTTGTACTCTTACCCTTTGGCAGTTTGGAATCAGTGAATCCAAAAATCTGTCTGTCTGTATGTACTTAGTCCAATCCTTTAGAAATAAGCTTCTTTTTGTATGTTTTTGTATTTCTTCTCCTCACAGAACAGTTTGTGTTCCAATGTAATCTATCATCCATCTATAGTAGAACCATATATTAACCACAATTCTCTACAAATTAGTCATCACTTCTCAGAATCATCACTTCTTCAATGTGTTACTCGTTTGTAGTTTGATTGAAAATTGTTACTTGTTTTCTACCACAGATTTCCCTTTGATATATATACATATACTGCTAGAGTAGAAGTTTTCAAAGTAATGAGGTAAGTGCTGTATTTATTAATGATGTTTAGAGGTTTAAATACATGGTCAACAGAGATTATTACAAGAGGAAACTTGGGAATTCTGTTACAGCAATTTGACCAAATAATAAGAACACGTGAAAAAATACTACTAGCTGGATGTGTTTATTCTAATCACTGTGTTTCTGTCAAAATCAGTAATGAATAAGTATATGTATATGTATATGTATATCTATGATTTCTTGATGCTTAAGGAAGCCATAGCTTTAATCAGTTTTTGAGGTTTCTGAAACTGAAAGATCCCGAATTTCTCTCAATGATCCGAGTCGCGTAACATTGACATAATCTGGGGGAAGATGTGCCGATAATCCTGGAATCATCAATCCGAAGAGCCTAGCCAGTGTCATGAACCAAGTCTCCTTGTATTCTTTTCCTTTAACCAATGGCAGAAAGAATCCTCTCACAAGCTCCCAAACTGCATTTAAGATCTTGGGTATCACCCAAAACACAGAAAAGTAATTCTTGTTTGGCTCCTCCTCCAGAACCTGGATTCCAACACATTAAAACATAACTTTTATCAGTTTACAGTTCACAGTTTTTACACACCTCAAACCATAATTTGATGTCATTTTTATCTTCATATCAATATATCTGGATGATGCACCAAATATTTATACTGACGGAAGCATTTCATGTATAACCGGAAAGTCAAATGTTTCAATGTTTTTAGTCGTTGATCTTAATCATATACTAAATTTTTAATGCATACACCTGTTGGGCTATATATATATATATATATATATATATATATATATATATATTAAAATTAATTAAAATAGACGGTTAAAA
>JASCZI010090743.1:59644-71998 GCA_036250425.1 Stylosanthes scabra
TAAATAAACAAAATTAAAAATGAGGAAATAGATTTCAGGAATAAGAGACAATATTTTTGAAAAGAGAAAGTATTGGTAGCCAATATTAGAAAGATAATAGGAAGTTAATATTGATATTCCCGGATATATTTAAAACGTTTTCAATAAGTAAACAAAATTAAAAATGAGAAAATAGATTTCAGGAATAAGAGACAATATTTTTAAAAAAAGAAAGTCTTGGAAGTCAATATTAAAAAAATAATTGAAAGTTAATATTATTTTTTTTATTTTACCATTCATTATTTTTCTAATTATATTTATAGGCTTTCTATTGGTCCCTTAACATTAATTTCATAGCATTTTTTTTGAAAAACTAATAGGAAAATAGGTGCATCAATACACGTGATGTCATTTCTTCACATGATTGATGCCACTTACTAGTATGCTTAGGGGGGAAATTATTCGTTTTAACATGGTATTAGATTAGATAATTAGATTAGACTAGATGATTTAGATTAGATGGCTATAAACTTCGTATCTTCCAAGCAAAACTTCGTATCTTTCGTTTGTTATTTAAGTAAATAAATAAATAAATAAATAACTCCTAAGTTCCAAGCCAAAAGTATGATGAATTACCATTCCAGAAGCTGTGTAACCCCCAAAACTTCATCTGCAATCATTTTATAAAAAGGAGACAAAAACAAAAGTTCAAATGGGTTAGATCATCAATTTTTTTTTCTTCAAAGAATAGCATACATATTTAAATTTACTTTATTAGAAAAAAATAATTAAGAAAATGGATTAGGATTCCTAATAGTTATTCTTTCATTAATTAATGTTCAATTATCTCTCAAGAATGACAATGTACATAATAAGTAATTACTGTATATTTTAACAGTTGTAATTAATATAAGGCATACTTTATATAGAAACGTGTGAGCCGTGTGATATTAATATTACATTATTTCTTAATAAATTTTAGTTTTTGTAACTTCTCAAATATGATCAGTATATTAAATTTGTTCATTTTTTTTAATCATAAAGTGACTAGTTTGTCATTAATTAATTTAGTAGTGAGAATGAAGAAAAAAAATAAAAAGAAAGACGACATTGAAATAATATATTAAAGAAGTATTCCTGTATTTTTAGTTGTTTATTTTAATTAATTTTAATTATAATATATATGATTAAGATCAATAGTTAAAAATACAGAAATACCTGAATTTTTGATTATACTTAAAACGCTTTCAATAATATAATGTAAATATAAAACGATTAGGATAAAAAGAAGACACTGTTCAAGTTATTTTATTTTGGTAAAAATAAAAAGATAAATAATATAATAATTAAAATAAAAGAGTAATATATATTCATCAAATTGTAATATAATAACAACACAATAAATAATTAAAGAAACTTACATGCCAACCATTTGTGACTGCGTTTCCAATGAATTCTTCATTCTCGTACGAGAATTTTGAAGCCATCATTGATAACAAAGCTTTGTACTTTGCATCTTCATCATCATCATCGTTGTTCTTATCTTGAATGGTTTTGTCTAGTAAGTCAACTCGTGAGTCAAGGAACCCTGCTACAGACTTGAACGTTGCTGATGATGCTTTTGGTGTTATTATTATCTTCCCTGCACCCGGGTTTATAATAATAATAAACAAATTAAAACACATCTTAATCTCTCCTTCTACCTCTTCATTAGGGAAAAAAAAATTCATTAACTAACTTATAAAATTAAAATCCCAATCCGACTTTGTCCATTCCCAAGATTGACAAGGCACCTCTATATTTTTTAAAAAAATGATATATAGTTCAGTCTCTAATAACTCGATTTTTGTTTGCTATGAGATACAACAACTATTATTTATATGGGTTTATTCTATATAAATACAAATGATAAAAATACGAATTTTATAAAAAGTATATATATACATTTGGATTTTATTTTAATTTTTTTTGGAATATAATGAATAAAATGTATATTATAAGATTCTTTATATTTATACCTGAATAATTTTCTTTGTTTATATATTTTTTGTACAGAGAAGATTTTGTCATTCTTAATTAAAAAAAAAATACATAAATGCGCAGATTTTAATATGCTAATAAGCTATCTCTACCATCCATCAGTGTGATTATATTTGTTAAGCACATTATGCTTTGAGCTTCTCCCTTTGAGCTTTGTGTAATTTTAATTTGAATTACACATTATATTCAACGATTTCACCTAATTTTTAACCAAAAACCAAACCTGCTAAATCATTTTCCCGGAGAAAATTAAACCCAAAAGGTTGATGAACCACTTTGATTCATTATTGGATGAAAATTATACAATTAAAAATTTTAGCTTAATTATGACCAACAAACAAAGTTTTCCCTCCCCCTTAGCTTATTCTTAATACATAAATTAACCAGCAATATAATTAATAAAGATAAATAAATGATGATATTATATTCATAACATAAAATTCACAAAAATGGCAAAAACATTATTGTGAAGAAGCAAGAGATGAACCTTTTAGTTTCTTCTTCAAGAGCCCTAATAATCCTCCATTGCTTGAAACTACATTGAGCCACAACTCCAACTTGTCTCCCATCATTTTCATGGTATTCCCTGAACTCAATAGAATCTTTTGCGCGACGACGGAGGTGAAGAGAAGCCATCTTTGCCGGAATTCTTCCGCCTTGAGTTCCACCGGACAATCGATGAAACTCCGGCTTTCTAGGTTTGAAGAACAAAGGAGATAAAGAAGATCATGAAGAGTTGCCTCTTCAGGCTTCAGTAAGAGGTAAGTCCCACCAAAGAGTTCCTTGGAAGCCATAGTTTGAAGGGAAAAAAAAAAGTGGTGATAGGTTTAAATATGTGTCAAGCTAAACCTTGTATGGCAAGTATATGAAAAATAATGCAAATCAAATATATCCTCTCTCTATATATAATAACATATAACAAATCAAAACAAATCACTGTTTGTTGCTTGAATGGGTTATGGAATTTGAATTTAAGGTGGCTGTATAGTTTTTTGAATTAGGATGTTTGAAAATGATAAGATAATAGTTAAAAATTATTAGACGATTTAATATATTTTATTAAATTCTTTTATATAATAGGTGGCGATATATTAGCTATAATATCATCTTAGTACAAAGATATATATTCACGAGTATGTAATTAACTAAATTTAATTTTTTTTATCAGTTAGTTACATCTCGACTCGAAAAAGTAGAATAGAAGGATTATATATGCGAATTAATTTAATTTATTATTATTCCTTTGACTAAAAATAAAATAAAAGGAGAAAATCATTTGTCAAGATTTAAAAAAATAAGTTCATCTCAATTTTCAATAGTTTTTATTAAAATAGTTATAAGTTACTTATAATCAAGATAATGTAGTTTATAGTATGCATTAATTATTGCCAGGGTCATGTGTGAACTTGAATAAAATATAATATATAGTGGCTTGAAGATCTTAGCTTGCGAAGAGATCATGTTATATTAATTAATTAATTAATGAATAATGAAGCTAATAATTTGTTTTGCTCTAATTAATTGGTCTTCCATATTATAAGGTTTTCATAGTAATTGGTTGTTTGAGATGAAAGAAGAAAGGGTTAATGAGATGAAAATGAAAGCAATGAAAGAAAGTGACAGAGTGTGCTAGTTGTCACTTTGCTAGTCAATATGCACATTTTAGTAATGCATACATTCATACGCAAGCTAAGATTGTTAATTAATTAATTAATTATTACATGATTTTACCTTTTCAAAAAGCAAAGCTTCAATTCTGGTAGATCAGAACAGAAAATGGGGGTGGTAGCTTTGTCGTCATATATTCCTAATCTACGTGCTAACTTCTTACTAAGGAATTCATTTATTTTTTTTTAATTTGCTCCCAAGTTAAGAGAGCAGGGTTTTGATTGATTAGTTTATATTTCAGCTTTATTTTAATAAATGAATTTAATTTTAATGCATTATTAATATAAAATTATTTTATATATGTATTTAATTATGATATATTATGTCATAAAAAATAAAATTTTTTATTAACCTCATAATTAGTTACATAAAAAATCAGATATAATTATATGACTGTATAAAAATTTTTAATTTTATCTATATATCAAAATTAAACTATTTTTTAATACCTTTAAGCCTTATTGTTCTTACATTATTTTCAATATTGAAACATAAGAACATTTTAGATATACATGTTCTAACTTAATAATTTTAATTATTGATTTTAATTATAAAATTAATAAATATATAACTTTTATACATTAAAGATGTAATTTTTTTTTACAAATACATCAAATTATATATTGATATATTTATAAAAATAATTATTATGATGTGATTGTATCAAAATTAAAATATATATAATACAAGATTATTTTAGCCAAAGTGATGTAAGATTATTTTCAACTTCTATAAGAGGGAGTTACGTTGTCTAGTACCAAAAAGGATAAATGAGTAGTCTTTACTCAATTAAATTATTTAGTTACGTTTCTTTGATTTTGATTTTTTTTTTCTTTTTAAGTTTTGGATTGGCAACTATGATAAATTGTGACGATATATATATCAAAATATTAACTATTTAATATTAATATTTTTAGATTAAATAGCTTGCACGCGAGTCATACATACATTATGAGAGAGCCTTAGTTTAGCGAATTATTTTCTGAAAAAAAAATGTTGTTATTATTATTTTATTTTATATTAAAATTGTGTTTACATATATTTGGTTTCTATAACCCGATAACTATCACTTATGACTCGGCGATTACAACTTATACTTCGGAACAAAAGAATATCAAGATAAGGTAAGAAAATCGAGATTTTACGAGAAATTAAAAAAAAATTAAAAATATAAAAATATAAAATTATAAAAAGATTTAAATTATAAAATTGTTTGACTCAAAATAAATTCTATAAAATTGGTTAACTCACTAAAAATTATAATATTAGAAAATCTTAAGAGTCTAATCGAAATTTTATCTATCATAATGAGAGATTTTTTTATCCACAATTAATCACATAACTCGTAACTCGGGAATTCTATATATATATATATATATATATATATATATATTCAAACTTCAACTTGTGACTATGTCACACATCTAACTTGCACAAGCGTGTCTAATAATGAAATATCAATTAATTGATTAACTAGTAAGTAACATTCCAGAATAATATGACAAATTAAATATTAAAATGTTTTTAGTCAAATAGTTTATTTTGTAACAGATTTTAATTTTTGTTTTTTAACTTTTCTCCGCGTTAGACAGAAACTTAAGACTAGATTAATAATTAAAATTTGTTAAGAATTAAAATATTAGATATTTCTTTTTCAAGAAGTGATTTAAAGTAGTACTCTACATAATATATACTCTAACACACGGGTGAGATGGAAAGAAAGAGATTCATCTTTAATTTCTTTAATCAAATGAATATATATATATATATATATATATATATAATTTGAGTACCTAGAAGATTATATATATGCTGAGAATGCTGCCCACAACTGCTAATTAATAATAGTTATCCAACTGGATTTTTTAATTTTATTTTTATTTAAAGTCATCCATTGAAGTATCAAACAATGTAATTATGCGTATTGTTTTCAATTATATTATTATATTTTTTGTCACTAGTCATTTTCTTCGAAGATTCTAATGATTATTAATAATGAAATTAATTAAGTGAATAATGATGATGATAGCAATATCAAACACTAGCACACCTAATTTAACTAATTTGTTATTGTTCAGTTGGTTAGTTAGAAGTAGAGTTTGTTACTAGCTAGTAGATTAGATTACTTAAAATATGTTATTATCTGTAATGTTATTTATACACTTAAATTTAGTAATTAAAATTAATCATTAGATATTCATGTATAAATAATTTATTTTATTTTTAATATATATTTTATATTTTAATATTTATTCTACATCGATAATTAATTTTAATGACCGATTTTAATATTACTTATCATTACCCATACTTGTAAGAACAATTCAGTTTGGTGATTTTGGTTACAATGCTGAGATTATTTTCTCACTCACTTTTTGAATTCTCTGTTTCTCAAACACTACTCTCATCTTCTAACAAGCAAACAGCATAACAAATTAGTCAAAAAAAAAAAAAAAAAACAGCATAACAAATTAACAACACATAATTAAAAAGAGCATGGAATGATTGATAATATAATATATTGTGAATTACATTCGGAGTAGGTTATTTTAATTCAACACTTGAAAAGTTAGGATTTGGATTTGGTACAATAGCATAAGTTAAATAAACTAACCATTTTTCTTGTAAAAAATATCTAGTTGATTAAATAATCAGTTATCAAACCAATAATTATTATGTCTTGGGACCTCAGTTTATTGACGGATGTTGAATCATTTGTGGCGGTTTGTGTGTCACAATTTGATTGATTTTTATCAAGTTGAATAATATATAATTTGGTGCCTTTTAATTTCTTGCTTAACATGAGGACTTTAATTTATATGAGATGAATTATTGACCAATAAATAATGGTTTAATTAATTGGATCCTACTAACACACAATGGTAATAAATATGCTCTAAAAATATATATATAAGAGGATTTCTAATAGGATATTTTTTGAGTGTCATTTTTAAAAAAAAATATAAATAAATTGGTTTGATATTTTATTATGCATTGTAAGAAAGAAAGAAAGTGATAGTGGTATCACTAAGTTGACATTGTATCATTTTAAAAGAGTGCCAACCAAAATATATTATTTGACTAACTCACTAATACAGATTATTTAAACTAATTAAGAATTAAAATAAAATTTAAATTAAATTGAGACTATATATTGGAGTTGCTAATCTCAAATGTAATATCAAATAATATATAGTCCCATAAATATTGATGTAACATTATATGAAATTCAAATTGATATTTAACTAAAATAAAATATTTGAGTTACTCTAACTCTTAAAAAGTGTAAACTAAGTTCGCACTTTACAATATTATTTTTATTTTATTGAATCACTAGTAAACTAATTACCATGATGATGATAATTTGTTTTGTGGTAGTCTTATGTATTACCTTTTTTTCCTTTAGTGTGCATCAAGGTATCCATCAATCTAAAGTTCCCTTAATCATTCTTCAAGTACTGCAAAGACAAAATGGACAACACTTTCAGTTAAACAAATTCAATTTCCATCTTTTAGAGAGAATCAAATCCAAAAAAAATAGTTAAGAGACACAAACTCTTGTCATCTATGCCAACTTACTGGCTATTGACTATTTCTTTATTCATAATATTTCAAACATTATAGTTTTTTCTCATGGTATTTTTCAGCCTGTTAAGCTAAAAACTAATTCGTCGCAAATCAAAATTTTATTTAAAGATAAATAGATTTTTTTTTTATCATTACACTGTACAACACATCCGCTCACACACCCATATAAGGCCTCGGGTCACAAGGTAAATAGATTATTACATACAAGATATTTTTTTTTTGGATAAAGCAATGACCTTTCGGCCCAGCAAGAAAAGAAAGCTAGAAAACAGTTACAAGTGCAAACTATCATGTTCCTTTTTTTTTGGGTCTTGATCGTATTAGCATTTACCTATTAGTGTTTAAAATAATAATAGTAATATGGGCCTAAGGAAATAGTGGGTCAATCATTTGAAATCTGGATTCTGTAGTTACGGTTTGCTCTAATGAGGCCCAAAGTAAATGTAGCTAGAAAATTGAATAAATTGGGCTTTATTATTTGATATTTTTTTATCTAGCTATATTTTCATATGACCAATAAGAGAAAGAAAAAAAAGTATCTAACTATTTATCCAATTCGGAATAAAAGAAAAGCAAATTAAGGTTGCATTTGATTTGTTTTTCATTTTCAGTTTTTTTTTTTAATTTTCAAATTTTTGTGAAAAGAGTAAAGAAAATTGTCAAATTCTAGTTTTTCTATTTCTCATACTTTCTTTTATGTACAAAAATTTTGAAAACGAAAAATATTGAAAATAAAAATAGAAAATAGGTAGAAAATACTTTCTTTTTATCCATGTCCACAAAATGATTTAGTGCAACTTTATTTAACTGTTAACAACCATAAACCATCTTTTAAAAAATTAACATAAAAAAATGTTTTTTTAATCGGTTTAATAGTGTTCTAGAAACTCCTTTAGTGGACCAATTTTAGGCTTTTAGCACACTATCAACCATGGTTGTCAAACTCTAGTGTTAACTCTTAAACTCTTACGAGTTTACGAGTTTAGGTAGTGGAATCGAGTTAACTCAGCGCTAAACTCGCACCTCGATAAACTCGGCTGAACTCGTGTAAATTCGGGTAAACTTGCGAGCTTATGAGCGAGTCAACGAGTTTGAATTTGACCCAATTTTGCCCAAAATAACGTCATATTGCCAAAAAAGAAATTTATGCCTTAAGAGTTAGAGTTACAAAATTGTTGACTTACTCACACATACTCATCTTTGCATCCAATTTGTGCATTGTGTGTTATATATTATTGTACTTATTGCATAATTGATAATTGTCATTTGAATCATACATATATACAATTAGTTTATCTTAATATTTACTTTAAAATTAAAACTTTTTAATTTTAAATGCTTAAATTTAAGATTATGTATGATATATTTTTATTTTTATATAATATATAAATTCGTACGAGTTTACGAGTTAACTCGCGAGTCGATTTTAGGTCGGTTTTATGAGTTTAAGTAAACTCGCGAGTTTGACAACCCTTGCTATCAACAAATGCACCTAAAACCCTAAAGCAACTTTACTCATTTGACCCATAACATAAACTTTTGAAAATTGAAACCCATCTTCTGCTTTCTCTCCGGAAAAAAAAAAAGTGTGCTATGTAATTGTGTTATTTATATCTGATGTTTGTTTTCTCTTTTTCTTTTTTCATATTGGTGGTAGCTAGATTTTATTGTTAGGAATATAATTCAATTATAATAAAGTCTTATTATATTTTCATAAGCATCCTAATGTACCTCAATTCTCATCTTATTTAAATGAATTAATTCATTTTCTCTAATTTGATTAAACTTAGTTACAAAAAGAATTAATCATAAAGCATTACTCCAATTAATTTAAAGAGAATAGAACTTGGCCTATATATTTTCGCATAAATGTTTAAGCCATTTTTTAAAATCCTAATAAATTAAGTGTTTGTTTGAATTGATTTTTTTTAAAGAAAAAAATATTTTTTTTGTTACAAAAAATTTTTTATACTAAATTTATATCATTTGAATGCATTGCTAAAAAGTATTTTTATTTTAAAAAAAAATAAAAAAATTTTATTAATATTTTTTTTTAAAAAAAGCATAAATAAAAAAAAATTTTACAAAAATTATTCCAAACTTACCCTAAATAGAAATAACTAAAATGAAAATGTTGCTTTTATGAGCGAAAAGATCAAATTTGAGTTTAAATAATCCTAATCCTACCCATCACATACAAAAATTCGCCATCTATACATAAGATATCATTAAAAGAAAATGATTATTCTTAACCTCTCACTAGATACATCTTCTCTTTCACTAAAATACAATATTATTCGTCTTATATAAGTACATTATTCATTTGAGGTTTTTCTTAATTCCAATCACACTAGGCTAAAAAGAATCCATATATTTGTCTCATATTCATATGTATGAGATTTTATATTTACACCATTATTATATCTACACTAATTATATACAATACAATATTAACTATCATCACTCATATTCTCATTCTATTCCTTTTTTCTGCAATCTGCATGTCCACGTGAACACTGAACACAGTTATCACGTGCCTTCCCCTACCAAAGCCATAATAATAATAATAACATAAAAGCCAACAAAATTAATTAATTACTAACTACTAATTAAGCACTAACACTAACGAAGTTTTTTTTCTTTAATTTTTCATTTTAATCATTAAATTAATTAGCTCCTTTTTATGTTTAAAAAACATTTTGGGTTATATGACACGGAAATTAATTATTACAAGAGACAATTAGACAAACATCCCAGCTTTATTATTTGAATATATATATTATCATTTTATTATATTATTGATGTTAAATTTAACTATCTTTAATCCTCTAGAGACCCAAAATAGATCTTTCTTTCCTTGCTTTAATTTCCCAGATGTCTCAAGTTATATTTTATTTCATTAACACTTTACAGGAATATACATTGATGCGTAATTATGAACACTGCCATAATACTATATATATAAATAACATAATGCAAGTACCAATAACTAATAATAACTTAAATAATATACACAAGACATTTTTGACATTCTGTATAAAAAAATAGAGTTGTTAATTAATTATTTATATTACTCCATTTTTTAATTAACAAAACAGAATACAGAGCTATCAAGATTAAAATAATATTTTTTATTATTTACCTAATATCTCTTATTTATCAGGATCATAATCTCTTAACAAAAATAGTTGCATATACTATATTTTAATTATATATTAATTTTATAATTAAAATTAATCAAGATCAACGGCTAAAAAGCGATGGAATACCGATATGCTGTACTTTTTGCGACATACGGTATAATTTTCCTTAAATATTATCTACTACAAAAGAAAATTGTATGCTTAAAATTAAAGGATTATTATGGGAAAAAAATCTAGAACAAAACAAAAGGAGGAAATAAAATGGCTCCAAGACCAGAGTTAAAACAAAGAAGAGAAGAGAGTATTGGAATCCTAAGAGTGGTTAAAATTGGGAAAAGGCAAAGGTTGTGTTGTGGCCACAAAACCAGAGAGAAAAGAAAAGCTTAGACCCAAGTTGAATTGAATTGATAGAAACATTTCAAATAAGCATTTTTCTTCGTCAGATTCTCTCTTTACATTTCGCTTTCCATATTATTCGAATAATAATTATTCACTTCCTTTGTTCTTTTTCTTAAAATTCATGGGGATACTTCTTTTAATATAAAACATAATTCATTAATAATGAATTATTATTCTCTTTCCTTTGCAAAAATCTTCAACTCCATTTTGAATATCCTAATTATCACCTTACTTCCCTTTCTAGGTATATTCTTTGCTTTAGGACCACACACTATATATACTATTCCTTCATGGTGTTTTGAACTTGAAGTGAAGATTAATTAAATTAAATTAAATTAGGGTAAATCACATTAAATTTGATCTCTTATAATTAGATGATATTACACACACATATAGTAATTCTTCGAGTAATGATTACTCAAAAAAAATATTTTCAGGTGAAGTTAACAGTAAAAAATAATTATAAATGGTTCGACATATTTGATTAAACTGTTTAACCACACACATTTTTTTAATCTTAAACACACATGTTTATGTCTTAGTTATTATTATTTTTATAGAAATATATTTTTACATAAGTAGTTACTTCTTTTTATCTATCTGGTTTACATTAATGTTCTAATCTACAAAGGAAATCATTTTTATTAAGTTTATAAGAAGAATATCAATATTTTATTTTATATAATATAACATAAATAATTTAATATGCAATTTTACAAATGAAAAATGTTTCATGTATAACATTATATATCTAATACCCTAAAAAATTAGTAACTCTTTGCTAGCAAAAGAAAAAAAAAGAAGAAAACTTCAAGATGATACCATATAGACTATAGTTGCATAGAAATGCATAGTATATTAATTATTATTATTATTAAGGTCAAATTTATGTAGTAATTAACCTAGATTAGTTTGGGCTTTACCAATAAAGCTCCCCTGTACCAAGAACACCATCATTAGTTCATCACTTTTAATCCTAACAAAGCTGCTGGGTAAAAGTAATTTAATGCTTTAAAATGATTTTCAAGTTTAACACCTTTGCACTTACAAGTGGATAGGACTTTCCTCTTTTGTCCCACTCACAATTATTATTTATAACAACGAGATTCAAATCATCATAAACCTCACTTCACAATGCATTATGAGAATTTTATATATATATATATATATATATATATATCAAATTAATTAAGGGTATTTGTAGTATAATTTGGATTATTTTAAAAGATAAATTAGTCCATCCATTTCCAATATGTAACAAAAATTGTTAATCTGATCTTAATAGATTCTATATGTCCGTTACAGCGCCAAGCTAGAATTCAAATACCTATAATACTATGGACGATGTTTTGGTGTTGGTTAAACACTTAAACCCTTCAAATTAAAATGTTAGGAATTAATATATTTTTTTCTTAATATAATTTTAACAGCTACGATTTGAATGGTATTCATATAAACTTATATTTTAATTAAACGGATATATATATATATATATATATATATATATATATATATATATATATATATATATATATAT
>JASCZI010090743.1:72140-94887 GCA_036250425.1 Stylosanthes scabra
TCAATCCATTTTTTAAAATCTTTTTGTGCTAACCAAGGATATTGGGTGTGGATTCATAGTTAACAAGGGTCCTCTCAACAGTTATAGCATAAATGTTAATGTTAATGTTCATCTCAAGGTTGTTAATCTTAGGGTAAAAATTTATATGCAGTTTTTATATAAAGTTAATATTTTAAATTAAAATTATTATATAATAATTTAGTTATATATATCAAAATATTTTAAATGATCTAATATTTTTTTGTATTTTCGATGATTTATTCTTATAATGAATATTTATATTTTGAGAAAACACCTAATTCGATATCTAATTATTTTTAATTTGGACTACTTCACTTTTAATGATTTGAAAATTCTAATTCAGTTATCAATTATTTAAAAATTATGATAAATAAACTTTTAAAATCGATTTGTGAAATTATAATTTATGATTGATAAACTAATTTTAATGACCTATTTATTCTAATTTTTAAATGGTTGAAGATGAAAATGAAAATTTTAAATTATTAAAAATAATGTTGTCCAATTAAAAATAATGTTAGAGTGTTTACTCTATTTTTTTATTTGTTTTTAGCAGAATATCTATACATATCTTTGTGAGTACATACTAATAACGTCACTGAGTCATTTCCATAGGATTTTGTGATGAATTGGGGTGCAAGTTATTTAGTGTGTATGTTACTAACACTATTACTCTCTCTTTTGTACTGAAAAAGCCATTAATGAATGTGGGCTTGGTCATGAAGAAAACCTCAGAGATAAATGTCTTTTGTGTATCTATATACCTACCTACCTATTACACTACCTTTTACATTTTCTCACCTCTCAATGAATTGCAAGGAAGAAACCCTTTTTAGTTTCTACATTTTTACTTTATGCTCATTCCTAAATTTAAAAATCAAAATGGATATTCTTAATTAATACAAAAATATTGTAACAAAAAAAAATTAATACAAAAATATGTAGCAAGATGTTTGTGATACAATTCAAATCATCAAGATGTTTTTTAGTGTATACATCCATAATTTTTTCATATTAAATTTTTTTAGCCAAATAGAGATAAATTTTATTTTAATCTTTAACATCGGTGAATTATATGAAATTTATTCCCAATTTTTTTAATTACATTAATATAGTCTTTGACATTAAAAAAATTATACTACATTAATTTTTGTTAGTATTTTCGTTAGAATGCCCATAGCGACACAAAAAAAAATGTCAACGACAATATTAGTACAAGTTTTTTAATGTCGAGAATTATATTAATGCAATTAAAATGTTAGAAACTAAATATAATTTATATGGCCCAAATATGTAGCAAGAATAAATACAAAAATAAAATATAACGTTGGGATAAAACCAAAATTAGATAGAAGGAAGGTACAGTTGAGTTAATTGACATATGACATATGGCTTCCAGAAAATGAGGTCAATGAATCAATTACACCAATGAGAGAACAAAATGAGAGGAGCTTCCAACATTTAATACTTTCATGTTTAATGAAACCAAACCCACCAACATCATTAAATTCATGATACTTGTCATGTTTGGCCAAATAAACATGAACCAAAAAAAACAACATATCCTCCAAAATTTGGACTAACAATAACACTAAATAAATAATAATAAAGTTATATATACACATAAATGCTAACAAGAAGTGATGAAAAATTAATATAACATAAAAAAAAAATTAATACTAACAAGAGATGGAGGAAAAAAGCTAATTAATTATAAGAAGGAGGCATGAGATTCAATCCCAAATAATCATCATTGTCATTGTTGTTGTTTCCCAACACCAAACGATGAGCCTTGCTTGTTTCCACAAAACCGTGGCTAAATCCGTACTCAGGGTGTACCCTTTTCTTATTGGATTGAAGAGACACTCCAAAAAGCTTGGTCTTGCAACTACTACTCTTACTTTGCTGATCTTCAACCATTGTTATAGAACTCCTTGATGTGTTTGTTGGAGAGTTCAAATAATCATGGTGTTGTTGGTCTTGCACTACTTGCTTATTATTGAAAAACTGGTTCATTGGCTTTTGCGACGCTAATGAGAAACCGTTGCAATTAGTTGAAGCTTGTTGATATGGAAGAAGAAAAGTGTTGCTTGGTGTGACAGGCTTAACATGATTCTGAACAAAGTAGATTATGTCATTGTAGAGCTTCTTCATGTGTGCTAATTCGGACATTAAGATGTTGTTGCTTCTCCTTAATCTTTCGTTGTCTTCAGCGAGTGCTGAAACCGTTGTTGATGAGCAAGTGTTGCTAATAATGTCCGAGTCACACCAAGTAGGTAACTCGTCCGAGTCAGGGGAGATGCTAACTCGGTTGTTGTTGTTGTTATTGTGCTGCTGAAAAGGGTAAAATGTAGTGGAGGGCATAATAATGTTGCTAAATCCCATTGGAGAAAAGTGTGGATTATTATTGTTTTGGTCATGGTGGTTCATCATGGTGATGGATGATGGTTGATGTTGATGTGGATGTGATGTTTTTCTTCTATGAATCTCACATAATAAATGCTTCTCCCCTTTCTTGAAGAACTCGTTTGCAAATTCCCATCTATCAGGTACAATCTTTCTGAAACCCTAGTTATGTATACATTACACACATTCAACAACAAAATTCAAAAGATCAGAGACAACTAAAAAATATAATTAGTTCAAAAAAAAAAAAAACTAGATTTATATATTATATGCTACAATGGAACTGAACATATATACAACTTAGTGACGGTTTTGAAGGTGTTAGAAGAAAATCAAGAGAATACTTGCACACTAATTTTTTTTTATTATTTTATATATCAAATTATATTTTATGATATAAACATAATGAAAAAAATCAATTGGGCTAAATATAAGTTAAAAATCAACTAATCAACTATCAATAAATTAATTATATTCATATAAAATATATATTAAAATAATATATTTATTCATAATACATAATGAGTTATTGATTAACTGGTTTTTAAGTATAACCACAATATTTTCTTTTTTTTGAAAAAGATAGAGTTTATAGTCTAGAAAATTTTCATAGCAAAAAAGTTTAGCTTAACTAAATTAAAATTGAGAGTAGATTTCTGAAGTATCAATTATTTGTGAAGAGATAAATAAGATAATCTCGCATTGTGCACGTAGCAATTAATTGACCAAAGATAAGTTCTTAAATGAAACTCAGATCCACGACGAATTAGTTTTCGTCTCGAGAAAATATGGCATAAAAGAACAAATAAAAATTATCAGGGAAGAGAGAGACATACATAAGTGTTGAGTTGGCGAACGAAGCTGGAGAAGTTATTGTGTTTGAAGTAGTTTGGAAGAAGGTCTCTGGCGAACTCAGGAGGACGCCAAACGACGAAGGTGGTGTTGTCTTCTCCCCACGAAACTATGTGATCGGTGGCGCCGTCGTCTACCAGCTCGTAGGTCTTGGTGAGGAAGGGCGCCGGCACCGCCTTCTGTGTCTCGAGCGAGAGCAGTATTGATTCGCAGCTGCTATCCAAAACAATCCCCATTTCTTGTTTCTATGAATCTCAAATCTCAAATACCAGAATCAGAGCTAATCACTGCTTTTATAAGTAGTAAGTAAGTAAGAAGAAGAACAAGTAACGCTACTAGCTATACCCTCCCTTTTAGGATACTATATATATAATTACAAAAATGTTTAACAGATATTTAATTTAAGAGTAACGCTACAAAATTAATGTTAGAGGATCAATAGAGAGCCAATGAGTGTAATTAGAAAAATAGTAGGTGGTAAAAAGTAAAAAAAAATAATATTGACTTTTTATTGTCTTCCTAACATTTGCTAACAAAAACTTTCTTTTAATTTATACTTTTTTTTATTAGAATTAACCATCAAAATTATTCTCACGTATGAAAATAATCTTAAATTTTGTTTAAAAAAATGTCCCAAATTATTTAAAATTCTAACAAAAATATTAAAAATTAAATATTTTTATCACATTTTTGTCGCTAATAAAATTTGAGATATTTTTTTTAGTTTTTGAAAAATTTTGAGAGATTTTGATAGTTAATTATTTTTATTAAATAATTAATAATGACCCAAATAATCACATCAAATTTGATATGATAAAATAATGAATTAAACATGTAATAGACAAATAAATAAATTTATTTATATGTTAAAAATACATAATTATTATTGATATGTTTTTTCTTATCAACTTAATTTTTTTAAAAAAAAGTTTTATAATGTTATAGTCTTATGATAAAATTTTATGAAAAAGCTAAATATATATTAATTTATTAATAGCTGATTTGTTTATGTATGCACACAAGATAGATCCATCAAAAAATTAATAACTACGTATTTATGTATATTTATATGCACTAGTTTACATTTTTTAACTAAAATAATTAATTATTAGAATAATCAAATTTATGTTAATAAAAAATAAAAGTTTTAGAACATCATAATAATAATAATAATAATAATAATAATAATAATAATAATTGATGAATAATTTGATTTTTATTTTTTGTGTAAGCAAGTGGATCAAACAAAGTAACGTTGCAATAGACAGTTTGAACTTTGAATAACATACATTTTTTTTATTTAACATTTAAATAACGTTAATATTTTTTATATGCATTTTAAAAAGAAACAAGTATAAGGAAAATAATAATATTGTAATAAATAAATAAAAAATTGTTGTTTTCCCTGGTCACAGCACCTCGGTTATCTAAAGTGAGAAGGGAATATGTGTCTGTCTGTCATCTTGGACTCCGAAATAATTAAATAAATAAATAAATAAAACCCTTTCAAGACAAACCCGTGACCCTCTTTCTTTCTCCTTCTCCCTTTTCCTTTTCTTTTTCTATGCGTTTGTTTTTGTTGTTGTGTGTGTTAGTGCATATTCAGAGATAGAGATAGCCCTTCTTCTGATGACTCTGACATTCATTACTTCTTCTTTTTTTCTCTGTTTCTCTCTCTACCACTTAAAACCACACAAGAGAAGAAGAAGAAACGAAAGGAAGAAGCTTGCTGCAGATAGATAGATAGATAGATGCTGCTACACATGACACTGCCATCTTTTTAGCAAATTTACCATTTTGCACCCCATCTATACATAGTTACATGCATAATTACATACTATGCTACAATTCAAACTCTTCTACATACACTTTGTTCTTTACTTTTTGGAAACTTTTTTTGTTTCCTTATATATTAACTGAAAATTATATAATTCATTTGTCCTCTAGTAAGGAATAACACAATACGACTACAAGACCAAAATATTTCAAAAAAATTATTCGATGCTAATATAAATTCATACAGATATAATTTTTTATAATATAAATTTTATTATTTACATCTTACAAAATAAAAATAGAATATAATTTTTTTTATGTATTTTTAATAAAATTCATATCCATATCATTTATATTCCAAATAAATTTATCTACTACGTCAATATATATAGTATTTTAATTTGTCTATATATGCTTTTTCTAAATTCTAAATGAGTTATTAGATTGAGTATTATGAACTATTATACTAGTTCTCTTATAAATCCATGTATATAGAGTAGTTATATTAATAACAGTATACATCATATTTTTGTTGTATGTGATTTTCTAAAGAATATCATATTATATATATATAATATTAATTTTAATATATTTGATAATATAAATTATTTTATACATCATTTAATTAATTTATACCTATTCTTTTATGTTATTATTCACAAGTTGATTATAAAAAATTAAAAAATAGTGTAATTTTTGGTAACGTAGCAATATGTCATTGGATGACAATAAAACAAAATATAATATTTGAATTATTAAAAAATGGTTATAATGTTCAAATTTGATGTAAAAATTGATGAGAATAATTTCTCAAATAAAAAAGTCATCATTTTTAATTATATAAAGTGGAAAGGATTCAATGTAGCTTAGATCTGTGGTTGATTGGCTTCTAATAGAAATGTGTATGTATGTACATCAAATAAAGTTCTTGCTGCTATTATATTAGAAATAAATAAATTGGTCAAAGGTTTCCTATACTACTACTATATATAGTACAACCTTTTTTCACAGGAATTTTTGCTTTTAATTTTTCAAGCATTGGAACTTTAATTTGTTGATAGATTCAAAAAATTTTAGCTTTAGGTATTGACACAATAATTGCAATAATTCTTTGGATGATCTCCTATGAGTGAGTAAACCTAAGTCATGAATAATAATAATTAACCCATGAAGGATAACCCAAATTCCAAAGATATAAATTATAAACAAATGATTTTATAAACTTCAATTTTTTTTAACTATAACTTTAATTTTCCCCTTGAACAATTTAAGAAGATTAAAAATTGTAAAAGGTGGAATCTAAGAAAGAACCCTAATTAATAAGGGTTGTGGTGTTGTGGGGTTTGAGTTCACGTCAAACGAGCTTCCTCTTTTTCGATTTGTAACTTTTCTTTTGTTGTTTTATTGTCACCAACCAAAGCATAGTTTAATTCCGAATCCCCATCAAATTTTCTATTCCAGAAACCCTATAATTTATGAGAATAATATAAGGTACAAGTAAACGATACATCGAAGTATGTGATTGATATAGTAGTAGTATATAGTATAGCATAGTATAGGTTAGGGTAAAGTTTATTTTGATTTGTGTGTGAGTGTGACGACATTTCTTCCTTCCTTCTACCTCTTTCTCTTCTTCTATATTTGCTTTCTATCTTTCCAATACCTTTCTCTATATCAACCTTTTTCCTTCTTCTTCTTCCTTCTCAGAATATATAATTAAAATTGCAAATAATTAATTCAAACTTAGCTTCATTATATATCATGTGTGCCTCTGACCAATATATATATATAATTAATGCTAGAAATCATTTTAAATGCTTCAAAATATACGATAATATAATAATTTTAATAATTAATTTTAATTATAAAATAATTTTAAAATATTTATATTACTAAAATAAAAATAAAAATCACTAAATTACACTAAATAATAAAATACATACAATCTTCCATAATGCTAATAGCTCTGTATATAATAGTGGATGTTGCTGTACTGTTTTGCTTTCTTTAACTTTTACATTGAGATTCCACCTTTGTATCTATATGACAATATCACAACTAAGCCTCTTCATGCTGAGTTGCTGACGTGTCCAGGTGATTGAATTATTGAAAAGCTTCCATTAATAACAGGGTAAAAAAAAGATTTACACTCTTTTCCACCTCTCTTTGTATGATGGGTGATGATAAAAAAAAATTTTGTTTAATATTTATTTGATATAGATATAAATAATAATAATATTAATTTTATTAGATATTTGAGTAGTTTATATTTATATTTATTTTAATTTTTTGTAAAATATAAAAAATAAAATTTATATTAAATTTTTTTTATATTTATATTAATTTATATCTGTATTGAATGACTTTTATTAATATGTAATAATATCTTTTGATTTTGTATCCCATCCCTTATCCATGCATGAAATCACACTAACTAATGTACATACAAGCATTATATGCTTAATTAGTTTTTCAAAATGATAAGATTTTACATATAATGAAAATTAAGGAAAATTAATTTATATATTTTATCTAATAAGTGATATAATAATGTTCATTATATGACATTACTCTTGCATGCTTGATTGTAAATATAAAAAATTTAATTCTTATATTCTTATAATTCAAAAATAAAGAAATTAATAATTTTCAATTGTTATTTATACTATTATTAATCTTTGAAATCCCTTAACTCTATATTTCACTTCAAATTATTCCTCTTTCTCTCATCAATATTCTTATGGAACAAAAATATTACACTCATTATGGGAATAAATTTTAGTTTGAAAGAAAAGAGAATGTGAGACTAAGAGTCTAAAACTGAATCAAAATAGAAAGGTACTTGAAATCCAAAGTGAGCAATAATAATAATAAGTGGCCAGTGAGGATATCCAGATAGAAAAGAGAGAATCATTCATTGTGTGATAAGAATAAGTGAAAGTGGAAGAGTAGGGACAAGACTCAAAGAGAACCAAATAAGAGAGCCCTAGCAAATTAAAGCAATGTATATGAAAATGATGACCTATTATTATTTCTGTTACATATACCATATTATTCCATCATTTCTCATTATTGGAAAAACTAGGTTAAACTGTCACCCTTCACCGCCACGAGTTTTATACTTTTTATTCTTATTTTTAGATTTGGTCTCTAAATTAAAAACCACTGGGATGTCCAAAATTCCGTCGCAATAGCAAAACAAAAAATTGCATCGACTTTTGAACTGTCGTAACATATTATGCGGAGGTTAAAAACCGTCGCGAAAACAAAAAACCCACTATTACAGGTTTTTTAATCAGCATATAAACTCACAAGAGATAGCCAAAACTTGTTTTTCTTTATTATGATCCATTGCTAATTAATATAATTCACCATATAATATATAAAATAAATTTTATATAAACAATTCTTTCAAATAATTTTATATACATGTGTGTGAGAGAGGGATATATAGTTCTTTTAAATTTGATGAATGCCCAAATACATAGTGTAAATGTACATAAAACTAAAAGAGAAAATTATCGGGTGGTCCCATAATTTTTTTTTTAAAAAAAATTACCAAACATGCTTAAATCTATATACTATGTACATCTACAATATGTATGTGAGAATTTACCTTTAAATTTACCCTTCTTAATTTAGGAGTGATGGAATAATAAGATATAATAATAATTTTACTAAAACTATTTCTTAAATTAAGAAAACTATTTTTTTTCAAGAGAATAAATTTTGCTAGTATATACTAATCACAAAGAACAATTGTTAGAATAATAATTGATCTGTGGTGTTCTGGTACGTTCCAAACAACGATGGCATTGTAGTTTTGTTTGATATTGTTGATTCATGATTCTGTTCTTTCCATCACCAGCTTCTTCCAATCCAAACCCTTTCTAATTAATTAATTTCGCATTTTATTTCCTCTTTTCAGACACTGCACCAATTCATCAGCGCCTGACATGGAGACAGTACTCCTTTGTTTTTCTTTTTTAATTACAATTTTGATGTGTGTCTCTGTTCCCAATCTCGTGATTCCTAACTCTTTTGTTTCTATATGCTCACATTTATAATATAACTTAATAATCTTCTTAATTATCATTATATATAATATCACCTTGTTGTTGTTCATGTTCATGTTAAGTGAATTTTTTTTTTTTTTTTTATATATGTGTGATATCCGGCCAAACTTGTGGATTGAACAGCCCCCAATTCTAAATATTAATGTATAACTTATATATTATATACCCACATAACACACTCACACATTATATGGGTTACACATATTATTTGGGTTCTTTTTTCCTCAGCAGGGAGTAGAACCCGGGTGCAGCGCTTCACAAGGTTGATGGATATGTTAAGTGAAGCTTTAAATTAGGGTTATGTTTGCAGATGTGTTAGTAGTTTGGAATTTGAAGTTTAGAATTTAAAATTTTTGATTTTGTTTTTTGATTTTTTTCAACTAAAAATATATTGGGAGAGAGGTTCAAAATCGATATTGTTACTAGAGGAAATAGACAAATATCGTTTGAACTATAATTCATTGGCTGATTTCGATTTTGATTTGAATATGTATTTATTAAATGAAAAATATTATGTGATCAGAATTTTTTGATAATATTCACCCAATTTTGAAAAATACATTTTTACGTTTTAAAATAAATTTATTGATTATTAATTACAAATTAAGATAACAATATTGTCAATTAGATTAGCATCATATTTTACAATTTTACCATCATCAGCTTAAAAATTAACTAAGATTGGAAAGACAAAATATTTGAGAAAAAAATCCTCATCAATTTATACAATACAAAACTTTGAATTTAATGAAAAAATATAAAATTAACCAATAAATTGTAATTTTGGCATCTCCTTCTTTATAATTAATAAGCTAGAGAGGGAAGCCAAAGCAAGAAGATTCTATTCCAATTTTTTTTCTTCTTTTCTTCTAAAACACTGTGAAAGTGGAAGCAACCCCTCTTATATCACATGACCACCGCCGCTAACTTTCAAAATTAAAATCATAATCATAATATGTCTTATTATTTGGACAAATCACAAAACTTCCAATGAGATTTTCAAGGAGAGACAGCTTCAAAACACTGAACTTATACGGCACAGTGAAAATTATAAAAAGGAAAAATTAAAAAAGCTAAAATAAAAAAATAAAATAAAATAAATTTTGTTTCACTATACCCTAATCACATGTTATGTTCAATGGTATACACTACTACTCTAGTGTTAAAGTGAAACCAATGGATATACTTTTATGTTTAGGAAGCTATGAATAAATTAAAAAATTAAAAAAAATTAATCATATACTAATGTAAACCAATTTCATGACTTATTCAATATAGGTTTATTTTTTATAGCCGAATATTTAATTAGAAAAATATATAAACCGATATGTATTTTTTTTGTGTGACTATAAATTGATATGTATATATACCCATATAAATACATAAATAATATACAGTTATTAATTTAGTAAATGATTTTCAGTGCTCACAAAATATTTTTGTAAGAATTTTCATACGAATTTAGTTTAATTGTAATTTAAATAATAATTCAAATTTAGAAAGAAAAAAAAGGTGACTAGTAATGTGGTTTTTTCTTAAAAACTCGATCTACCTAATATAGGGGGAAAATAATACAATTATACACACCATTAATAATTGTTTTATATATATATTTTTCTAACTGAAATTCTTTCATATAATAGTTTTTTTAAAAAATTATTCGTAGATTGTACGCGACAAAAATTAAAGCTACTAGGTTCTCTCTTCTGTCCCTTTTGGCACTCTCTATTGTCTGTTTCACTGACCCATCTTCACTTTCCATAAAAACACACTTTAATAATAATAAGTATCCTCAATTAAAGAAATTAATAATATATATACATATTTACACAGATTCGTGTTAGATTATAATTATAGAAAAAATGTATTAGAAGACAACGAGATACAGCCAATTAACTTTGTTATGAGTATAATTAATAATTAATATATGTATATATACTCATTAGTAAATTTATATAAGGTTCTTTCTCTCCATAGATATATATAGAGAGATGAAGATTGTTATTAGTTTACTTGAAGTGTCACGAGGGGCTATGATATATGAATCCATTTGCACGAGCCAATTGCTGCACTCTCATAACAATAATAATAATAATGTATTATTGGACAACATGCATGCTCATTATTTGTCTTTCTAGAGCCACACTTTTTTATATATTCATACACACACATGCATGTTCCTCACCCTATAGCTTATCTTGTTTCTTTTTCTTTCTAATATTATCTTCTTCTTCTTCTATATATACACACATAAATTTACTGGTGTTAATGATATTATTAAATACATGTTCACTATATGATGCTCCCATCAATAATCAATAAATAATAATAATAATAATAATGAGAATAAGAATAAGAATAACAGTGTTTCATAAATATTATTATTATTTTCAATAATAATTATAAACTATTAAAAATATAAGTATTCATATAAATTCTTTAGAGTGATTATTTTGAGCATGAATATTTACAGGTAAGTGACCAAACAACATTGAATTACATAAATTCTGATACCATATATAGAATTGAATTTAGGTGAGTTTAACTCAATTTTGAAAGCTAACTACTCAACATTCATCACGGGATAAAAAATATTTTATACTTATAAACTCTTAAGACTCTAAATTTAAAGGATGCGTGACTTGTAATACATGTAGCATCCGAGTTTCTATAACTTAAAATTTAGAATTCGATCTTTATTAGTTTAAAAAAAAGTTAGTATATGCCAAATAAAAGAATACCTATATAAAAATTCATGTAATTTTTTTTTTAAAAAAAATAACTCTTGTGTAAAGAACATATTAGAGATGAGAAAGTTTAGGGTACCCATAATTTGTTAGCCAATAAGTGGCCAATAGGCTTTTTCTTTCTTTTCTCTTTCCTCTTTTACCACCTATTATTTCTCTAATTACACTCATTGACTTCCTATTAGTCCCCTAATATTGGTTCCGTAACATTATTAGTGATATATTTTGGGTTATAACCACCTTATTGAAGATTATAGCACACTTTATACCCAATCTTACATATATCATATATGTATGTTTGAAATGATAAAAAAATTCAAAATGGAAAATCTCATATTAAGGCATGATGCAATAGAATGGAATAAATAATAAAGAGCATAGTTTAATTTGCATGCGAAAGTTGAATTGTCCATGAAAAAAGACGTTGAAAAGCAGCTTCATGGAAGAATATTAATGTCTCCCTAATCAAAATTTTCTAGACCTGTATGGCAAGTATAGATTGCTTTTTTATCACTAAAAAGAAATTAAAGATAATCTTTTTAGCTTACTTTAGAGTTAATACATTAAAAGGAGTGAACAAGATATGTCTTTCTTCCTTCTCTTTAATCTCCCTTTTCCCCCTTCTTCTTTCTTTTAATTTCCTTTTCCTTTTATTTATATTTTATTTTTTTTTCTCTTTAATTTCTTTATGTCTTTCTTAAAGTCATCCATGCGACTTACGTGAAAAAAAAGGATAAAAAGAAAAAGAGATCCTTCTATTTTTGTGAGCTAAAATACTTTTTAAAATTTTTGTCTTAGCTTGTACAAAAGAATAAGACCCCATAACTAGTAGTATATTCAATCATTCATGTATATTCCTTCTGATTTTGTTAAATGCAATAGTGTCTAATTTTAAAATTTTAGTTTGATTAATTAATTCAAATAATATTAACTGAAGAACAAAAACAAAAAGTAAGTAATTACTAGAATAGTGAAAAACTAAAAAAGCTCTACTAAGAATAATTTTACATGCTCCTTTGAATTTAACTAATATTGAAAAAAAAGTATAAATTTTTATTTTTGATGGAGTATACTCTTCATAAAAAATAACATAGAAAAAGTAATTAACTAATACTGAAAAAATGTAATTAAATTTTTATTTTTGAGTTTAACTAATATTGAAAAAGTATACTCTATCTATCATTTCTAATTTTTTTATTCTCCTCCAAGATTCAATAGGGAAAGCAATGACAAATAGTACTAATTAATAATGAATTAATTATTTCCAATTGATGTGATATTGGACCTAAATAACTCCACTATTGAAGCTTTAACTAATTTGCATGAATGAATGATTAAAGAAAGCTTTGGCATGCATGCATGGCCGACCTCACATGTCTAATAGTGGGACCCATATCATGTTTTCAGTACAATTAAGCCTTAAAATGTCTCTGCTTGACCTAAACATGATTATTAACCAAAAAAGTATATATAGGGTCACCGAATGTCCGAAAAGATACAAGAGAAAAAAAAAAGAAAAAAAAAAGCTAACTAGGTAGTGGATCATTAATAATTTTAGGCTTAAAAAATATTCAACAAAGAATAAAGAAGAAATAGAGATAAAATAATATAGCTATATATATAATATAGGAGGTAATAACGGGGAACATAAAGTCTGCTTGATCACATGCATGTCACGATCTTTTATTTTTCCTCCTCATTCTTCTCCCAATTCTCTTCTTTTTATAATGTGGGTGTGATGAATGTTTAAAGGGGGAAAAGTAAAGTTGATTATTATTACTAGCCAGAAAAAATGAAAAGCAGGAAGAATGAGAAGAAATGGGAAATAAAGGTTGATTTTTTAGTCAAGATTGTATCATAAAATACAATCATAAACAAAAAGTGATATAATTTAATATAAATGGCAAGACATTATAGATTTCTGACAAATTGCGATGGTTTTAAGATTGAATAACCACGGTTTTAAACCCCACAAAATGTTTAGTATACTTGGTTAAAAATTAGAGTTTGTATTTCCTCTAATCACTCCCACTAGAGAGATTTGTTGAACATTTATATTACTAATGATCAATTAATCAGATTTCTACTTCACCTTATTATAAACGGTAATATATATATATATATATATATATATTTTTATCCTTACCATTTTTAAAAAAATTTAAAAATATCCATAACGTTTAATTTAATTAGATTTTATTTAAAATGTTTAAAATAAACTTTAATTTCTCTCTTTATATTAAACTTTTTTGAATTAATTTTAATTTTTTTATTCCAATTAATCACATGATCAACATTGACATCATATTCTCTCTAATCCTTATCTTGAGGCAAAGACAACAAACTCTCCACCTCCATCGTCACCAACATTTTTTTCCTCTCATCGAATACCACCACTTCCCTTACCACCGCAACCACAACCCACCCAATCTTCGCTATAAAAATTTTGACAACATAAATAATTGAGTATATAAATTTTTTTTTAGCACAAACGAGAGTAGGAGAGAGGGCTTTGCAAGGGAAAACATAGTGAGGTTGCCGACATTACCGGTGGGTGGAACAAGGAACAGAGAGTGGGGGGAACATTAGGTTTAATAGATGTTCAACCTATAGGGAGGGTAGAATATAGACCGAGCTACTATGAAGATGGAGTTCATACGATTTTTTTGGACAATTTTCCAGAATCTGTGTACAAGGGAGAGTTATTCGAGAATTTGGAAAGGATAGAATGGTGAAAGATGTGTATATCTTTAAAAAACAACGGAGATACCAAAATTGTCTATTTGCATTTGTCAAGTTCAATGCTTATGGAGGGGTGAGGAGGGCTATTGAAAGGTCAATTGGAAGCTCATCGAATGAGAAAAACTGACGATATCGTATTCTAAGTTCAAGAGACAGAGCTTGAAGGTTGGAGTTATGGATAAATGGGTAAAAATGGTGGAAAGTGGGATAATGATGATCTTAATACACGGCATTCAGGGGAAGTCAAGAAGACGTGGGTGGAGGTGGTGAAGAATAAAGATAACAACGAGGGAGAGAAGTACACATCAACATTGGAATCGAAGAAAATGAGGATTGCGAAGCGGGAGGTAGTAGTCAGAGTAAACGAAAGCCAAAAGAAAATCCTCAGCAAAAGTCTAATGGGTGTAAAGGTGAATCCGATCGATTTCACACTAATACAAAGGCAGATAAGAGAAGGATTGAATGGTAAGGGATAGATTGACGGTAGGGTTTAGGGTTTTGATTGTAGGGATGTCAAACTGTTCAGATGCCTGTTAACTTTTGATTAAACATTGATCAGAGACGAGGCAATGTCAAACCCCAATCCACGAGCTATTTTCGATGAAGTAAGACTACATTGGGACATTTTCTGGAGCCGCTTGAGGAGAATATATGGGCGGAGGTATGTAATGGGAGTTACTGGCCTATGTATGGTCAGAAGAAACTTTCAACACCGTCGTTAAACTGTGGGAAAGACCTAGTGTATATGGATGATAGAATGTCATATAGTGTTGTCATTTTCTTGGTTGATTGCTATGAATGGAAGATGAGTGATGAATGGATTATTGTTAAGGTGGATGGTAAAGAATTCGAAATTTACGCAAGAGAGTTTTGGGGTGAAGTATATAGTGTTAATCGCATCCGAGTAACGCAGAAAGCAATGATGATGCTAAGGCCTTTGATGCAAGCTCTGAGTTGAAGGTGGAGGAAACGCCGCCAAAAGTGGTGGTTGCTTTGATTGAAGTGGGTGGCAGTGGTTTAAAAATTCATAAACTTGGTGTGGATCCTTCTTTCGAGAAATGACTTATTGTTATTTAACCTTTAGCAATGAAAAATTTAAGCACTGAATGAAACAATTGTAAGTGGGATTTTGCTGTAAGCTCATTGGTCTGTCGGAGCACGTCCATGCCTCCGATAACGACAATGATACGAATGTGGAGTTAGAATCCAAAGTGTAGATAAGAACTGCTCCACCAGCTGGAACGCTAGCTCCCTATTGGGGAATGAATCCCTAATTTCGAAGGGTTCATGTGTAAAAGAAGGGTAATGACTTCTTTTGCTGTCTATTGTTCATTACGGGCCTAGTCTGTACAGCATGACTTCGCTACGGCCAGCTAGGCGCCCCATTGACTAATCGCATCACATACTTTTCATAACGGTCACACGTGAATTAAATCAACGGAGGGATAGTAGTGTCCACTTTTCTCGAAGATTTAGGACATATAGGTATTTTAGCAAAATAGGAGACCATTTTTGTCTACTTAAAAAAAAATTAATGGTATATTTATCTTTATTGTCATCTTAATATATATGTATCATATATATAAGACTGTATGATCATCATCACCGTCCATAGATTTCACACATTCACATTCCACCGTTTTTAACGTAACTTTGAAGTTTGTTGCATGCTATATATATGATCCTTAATCAAAGGGATTTCATGAGATAATTAGTGAAGCTCCTTGTTCCTAATTATGGGTCCCGCGGCATCATTTCATGCGTGTAGTTGAAATTAGAGACCCACATCACTTTCATGTTCATATTTTTTGTGACTACTTTCATGTTCATATATAACTTAGTGCAGCATTTTGTTAAAGTTGGATTTTTTGTATTTTTGTTTTTATTTTTTATTCACATACAAGCCAATAGTACACTCATCTGATATGCATGTGTGTAATAATGAACACATATATGGTTGGCACAAATAATCATGCTCATTATTATTATTTCTTATATATTAACATTGATTTTTAATCAAGCCCATAATTATAATTTATAAATCTCAAAACCTCAAGTTTTATTAGTATTATATATTTATATTGTTAATATTTTCACTCTGCATGGATATATTTCAAGTACTTTATAGTGGATAATAATTTTAGATATCAATTTTAATTATAAAATATATATAATTAAAATTAACGGTTAAAATGATAAAATTGCTCAAAATATTTCATAAAATATAAATATATATGGGTACCCGCATTCCATGGAAAAAAGAACATGAGAAATGTTCCATTTACGTGTGGGGAAATGCTTTTAAGCTTTGCATTATCCATCATCAAAAGCAGATATAGAAAACACAGTAGCTATAGTAAGCATAGATAGTTAGAATGATCAGGTTAAAGAAGGAATAACTTTGACTGCAAAAGAACACCTTCACCCATACATATGAGGAATTATTATTATTGGGTTGTCAAATTAAATTGACTTCAGAGGTTAAGTAATATATTATTGTGATGTGATATAAGTGAGTAGTGAAAAAGAGAGCATATTCCTAGATAGTTACAAAGTGGAAGGAAATAAGAAAAGGCTGACCATTGACCCCACAAATAATGAAAAAGAAAGTATAAAAACATCAGCTTTATGGGGAATAAGAATAGATAATGTAGGTTGTATGATTGAACTCAAAGTAAACACTATTCTTAGACTTTATTTGCTTTATTTTAAATTTTAGATTTTAGATTGTAATGACATTTTTGTTTGGCATATAATTTCAAGTACATATTTATAAATTTTCAATGTGTTGCCTTTGATTTAGATATATGTTGATAGAAAGGGAAAGTAGAATGAAAGAAGGTTTTGTGTATTATAATTGATAAGAAAATAGGTTATAATGTACAACTATTTGTAGGTAAAAGAGAATTCTAACAAACTCTAATAAACAATACTTAATAATTAAGTAACCTATCAAAACAATATAATAATATATTTAAATCTTAAATATCTTTAACATATGTAAAGAGATATAAATGTTATGAAATTACTCAATTTTTATCATTAATTCTACAACTCGATGCCTCCATCTAAAATATAGGGAGATGAGAGTTTAATTATATAGATAATTATACTCCCCTATTTTTACAAGCAAAACAAATATATCATCCATGATCATACCTAATAATAACATTCTTCTATTATGATCGCATCTATTAAAACCTCAATATTTAATGTGTCCACAACTCCTAATAACATTCACCGAAAGATTATCTCTCTATATATATTTTCATAGGCTCCCAAAGACACACTATATGTATACTCTAAAAAGTGAAAATATGAAAAAATAAATAAATAAAGTTTGAGCCAACAAATCTTTTTAACATCAACAAAAATGGTTTAATTATAAAAATCTAATATCATTTCATCAAATTACTTATTTCAAAATTTTAAATGAATAGATTGAAATACATGAATAAATATATGTTAAAAATAAATACAAATATAAATTAAATACAAGAAAAATGTTATTAAATAAAGTTTTTATTATAAGTGCACATCGTGAAAAAACAAACCAACCCAGTTAGTAGATAGATATATTGTTAAAAGTAATCTAATAGATTATTCAATCATAAATCATGTTTGTTATTCCCAATAAAAATAATTTATTTCATTGATGATTTATGGTATTATTAACTAATAAAGTTTAAAAGTAAAGTTATTAATAATTGTTTCATTCGGAAAATAAAGGGGTCAGATACAAAATAACCAAAGGTGGTCATGGACTCATGGAGATAACATGGTAAGAAAGACCAAACAATTTCAATATTCATTCAGTCAGGACAAAAAAATCCACTAATACGATGCTTTCAAGCTGTATATATGTTCTTGAATTGATTAAATCCATTGATATAACACTATTATTATTATTATTATTATTATTATTATTATTATTAGGGTAAAGTATATTTTTGTCCCTGAAATTTACAAAAAGTTTCAATTTTACCCTCAAGTTTCAATTTGATTCAATTTTACCCCTGAAGTTTTCGAATTGCATCAATTGTGTCCCTACGTTGATTCTCCGTTAAAATTGAAACGTTAACGTAAGTGACATGCGATTGTTAGCTGAGCTGGAAATTGTTTTTTTATTCATTTAATTTATAGCATGCATAATAATATTGAAAATAATTAGCAAATTATAATTAAAAAAATACAAAATGTAGGAACCCTAAATCCCCTTTTTCCCTATTTTCTCAATCTTCATCTTTTGATTCTGCGTTGGCTGGAAAAGAAGAACAAGGAACTCTAAACCATGGCTTCTCAAAGCTCAACGTCATCACGTAGGAGCAGTATGCGACGAGGAAGCTCGATGTGCTATTGTGGAGATCCCCCATTGTTGACGTGCTCGAGGACGAAGGAAAATCCGGAGCGTAGATTTTGGGGTTGTTCCCACTATGATGTAAGTGTAAAAATTTTAGGTGTTTTGTTTTTTGAATGTGGAAGGTTCTTCAATTTGATGGTGTTCCTATGTTTTAGACTGGAAAAGGATGTAGGTTCTTTACCTGGGTAGATGAAGAACCATCATCACAGGAAGATGAGGTTGCAAGGTTGAGGATGAAAATTTCTAATCTAAAGGCCAAATTAGCATATGCTAATAGCAAAGTTCTTGTTGTCACACTTTTTGCTTTTCTGGGTTGGAGCATGGCCATTTTTGTACTCTGTGTAAGCTTTATGAAAGAAACCTAAAAGAAAGTAGGAAAACTATCGTGAGGGAGAAGATGTATTCAGGGTTAACTTGTACCCATGGGTGTAATTTATTCAACATGTTTCAACTATGTCCCTAATTCGAAAACTTATGTTTCATTTATGTTTCAAAAATACCCCTGAATCATTAGGCTTTGTATGTGTTGATCAATTCGAATTTCCCTGTCATGAATGGACCCTGTTATGTTTATTCATCAGTCAGCAACATTAAAGAAAGATTTGTAACACATAAGAGTTATCATATCTTATATATTCATAAAAGTTAAGTGTTTATCACATCTAATTGTTTTGTCTTCCTGTACACATGTAATAACAAGTTTCCAAACATGCATACTTACATCAACCAAAATAAGAGTTTGGTAAACAAAAAGCCATCAATTACTAAACAAAAAATAGCAAAGACCATCATCATCTAAGTGCCCGTGACAGAGCTTGGATCTTGGCTTGCTTGATTTGAGGCTTGTCCTTGTGAGCCTGTATTTGCCTTAACAGCCCGGGGACGCTTTGTTGGTTTAGGTGGTGCAGGCTGGGTTGAAGTCTTTGCTTGGGCTTTGGTGGAAGATTTCCTTGAAGATGTATTTTGATGGGTTGGGGCAGTCCTTTGTATAGGTTGAGAGCCAAGAGTGGATGTTGTTCCAGATTGACTGTCTTGGGTTGGCATGGTGGCCTGATTTGAGGCAGCATCTCCTTGCTGAAACATAATCATTTGAATTAAAAAAGTCTACACAAAACTTAAACCAACTTGACAGGCAACTGCAGATAAATGAGTGAATTTCACAAAACAGAAACAAAAACAGAAATTTCAAATAAAATACTCACCCTTGGCATTCTTCGTGGACAACCTCGCTTGTTGTGGCCCAGCTTTAGACAATAAAAGCATTTTTGCGGTAAACCAACCCTTGAATTGATGGGACCCTGTGATCTTACCCTTTTTTTCTTAGGCCTACCTATGGGAGTTCTGTATATGGGAGGCATCACATCAGGGCCAGGAGTACTGACCCACATTGTGTGTCCGTTACAAGGATATATCTCTGGTGCGTAGCATGCAACATACACATCCTTGAGGTAACAACTTGCAACATATTTCCTGATTTCATCTTTTGCAAGATTAATTGCACTGATAGCATGCGCACAAGGCAACCCAGTTAACTGAAACATCCGGCAGGAGCATTCTTTCTTAACCAGATCAACAATAAACCTATCCCTACCTCGACTCACCTCAAATCTACTTATACCAGACCTTATAGGAAACCACCACTGAGACGCATCAATTGCTTTTTGTAGCTTAAGCTTAATCCTAGGAAGGATATCATCCTTATACTTCTCAATTTGCAACCTATTGTCAGCCCACCTTTGCATCAAGTAAACTCTTATGTCCTCTAACATTAAAACTATTGGTTTCTCTCTAGCATCAACCATGACACTATTGAAACTATCACACATATTATTTACAAGAGTGTCACACTTTGGATAGAATTCAAACCTTGACTTAGTCCAATATTTGGGCCTGATTTTAATCAAATGTCGGTAGGCACCCTCACTGATGGCTCGAATGTCCTTCATCTCTTTCTCCCAAGCTGCAAGATATGGTGCTTTGGTTGCCCGCCACATCTTTTTTTTTTAGGTTCAGCCCGGGAAACTTCTTCATCAAATTGGCATAAAGGTGTCTCACACAAAACCTATGATCGACACCCGGTAGCAACTTATCGAAGGTAGGTACCAAACTCTACAATTCAGCAGCAGAAATAACATGAAAGCAAAGTACTAGAGCAGAATTGCAGCTAACTAAAATACTTTGAAAGCTAACAACTTCAATACACATACTATGACCTTATATCACATGAATTCAATAAATTTTAAATAATTACTTTTTGTTGGTCTGACATAAAAGTGCATTTCAACATCTTGTCGTTGCCAATGTCATCCATCAAAAGTGACAGAAATCATTTCCAAGAGTCTTTTGTTTCAGCCTCAACCACTGCATATGCGAAAGGCAGCATTTGATCATTCGGATCCCATCCAATTGCAACTAAAAGCCACCCTCCATACGGGGTCTTTAGGAAGCAGCCATCGAGCCCTATCATCGGCCTACACAGCATGAAACTTTCCCTACAGGCCTTGAGACATATGTATATCCTGTGAAAGAGTGGTTTTGGTGCCATACTATGGTCAAATGACTCTGACTGAGTTCCCGGAGGCTGCTGAACCTGAATCTTAACCATAGAACCGGGGTTTGTTCTCAGCAATTCACCCCTATAATCATGAAGCCTTTTATACTGTTCAGCAAAAGTGCCATTTATGTCCACCAATGCAATTTGCTTTGCCCGAAAAGCTTTTGCCCTCGAAATCTTCACATTCCACTTTGCTAATGTCCTACTCTGTATCGTTCCCAACTTGATCTTAGGATTCTCCTCCACCTTGTTCTTGAAAACCTCTGTAAGCCACTTAGACTTCATCACCCGAAGGTCAAATTCATTGCTGCAATCACGATCACTCCCCACGCTTCTTAATTGCCAACTATCTTCGGTGTGCATTTTCACAGCATATGCAAACCAACCACAAACACATTTGGCTCTCACCCGAACCTTGTCCAAAACTGGGAACTTTATATTTCTCCCAGTGTGAACAGCATATGTAGTCACAGCACGTTGGAACTCCTCCCTGGTTGCAAATAAAGTGCCAACCTCCCACCTATATTGGCTCATGTCCTTCAAATCCTTGTGGATGGGAAATTTCCTTCGGGGCATTTTAGATCCCCCTTCATCATCTCCATCTTCACTTGACAACTCCTCTAATTCATCGCTATTAATCCCTTCATCATCATATATACCACCCTTCTTCCCATCAGCCTTCTTGCCATCAGTGTTTTCACTCTTGTTCATCTTGGCCTTTTGTGCCTTAGCTTGCTTGCTCTCTTTGACTTCTTGGTTCAAATCCCCAATGGTAATCTCAACATCAAATAGAGGATCATCCCCACAAAAATCATCATCACTGTCTTCAAAATTCAAATCTGAATCAGCTTCATAATCCGGATCATCTTCATCATCTGATTCTCCTCCAATGTCCTCATTCTCATTAGTACATTGTCTATCTCTCACATTTTTAAATCCCATTTCAGCATCTGCTTGGACATTCACCTCCACAGTTTGGGCCCCCATCACAACACTTGGCCCACAATGAACATCAGTATGGGCCTCCTTACCAACAATTGGCCCATTTTCAGCAACATTTTGGGCCTCCAATACCACACTTGGCCCACTATCATCAGCCTTTTCAGTCACATTAACACCATTGCCAACATCTATGTATCCAATCTCATAGGGAAACTCATCAGGGGCAACAGGGACAGAGAGATTGTGGACAACATATAAGTCAACAATCCCT
>JASCZI010090744.1:3889-17091 GCA_036250425.1 Stylosanthes scabra
AAAAAGTAAAAAAAAAAAAAAACATCTCCAAATTTAAATTAAAAAATTCATTACCTTAGTTTTCCTATTCAGGTACAAGTTAAGTGATGCTTTGGTTCAGAAACAAGAACTTACAACGATATAATGCTCAAAATTCCTTCACCCAGTTATTATCACACCGCCCAAAAAGTAAAAAAAAAAATCTCCAAATTTAAATTAAAAAATTTATTACCTTAGTTTTCATTTTTCGAATTTCTAAATATTTCCTACTACTTAAAGTAGTAGGACATAGTAGCATATAAAAAAGGTTATGTCTAAAGTTGCAATAAGACAAAATCATGTGTTTGGGCATATCTTTTTCAACATGGGGATATAAGGTAATCTTGATAGGTCCGAGCAATACAAATATGGGCCCGCAGCTGTACTGTTTCAGGCTTCGAAAGAGACACTGTCTCATACGTGTCCCTACTTAACAATGCCTAGGATACCTCATACTAAAAATTTCACTTTTCTGGATTTCTTCCCTTTTTTGGAGTTCTGGAACCCTCCCTAACATCGCCGGCCAAATTGCCATTGTAACAAAATATGGCATCTCCTCCTCCATCGATCGAAGTTTTGAGGTAAGTTTTCTTCATTCGGATAATTATTAATCCTTTTATCTTTTAAAGAAGCATACATTTAACTTTCAAGAATTAGTACCAACATATCTTGATCTACCTTCTTTGGCTCCGCTAGCGTTTCGAAAACAGTGTCTTTTGTTAATTTAAACATCTCATTTTTAGTTTGGTATGTAATCTGTTGTCTAAAGATGGGTTTCCATGTTTTCTCTGTTCAATATAGATTCTATTATTATTTGTTTTAAATTATCTTATGGTATTTTCAGTCTCTTTTCCGTACTTACTTACGCTAGCAACAATTTATTTTCCCAAAGACTATGTACATCAGAGATTAAGGAGAAAAATTTAACTTGCTGTCACTGGTTTACAACTATAAGTATTGTTATTGTCTAATCGAATGTCATAAACCCTAAATAATGCTAGGTTTGTATGTTTTATTCCAAAAATTACTCCATTCTTCATATTTTTGTTATATTCAATTTATTAATCTTCAAAAACTTTCTGTTTCCTTTCTCAGGCATATGGTTTTTCGTTCACACAAGAAAAAGTTAACAAAGAGTTATATGAAGCTTAACAAAGTGGTAAGTCTTACAACATTTAAAAGACATTTTTATTCAGAAAAAAGATAAGACATACATTTCTATTCTAACAATCTTATTTTACTTAAGATATTCTCCTTCAAATAATGAATGTAGTACGTGCTTGTTGGATTGGGTCAGAAATTACGTGTTTTTGGAAGGAGTTCCACCTGGAATGTTATAGGTCCATCCAGCATAGAAAACAGGGTATTCTCATTTGTGGCAACCAACCATCAGGAACCCAATCCAGTAGAGTACTACCTTTGCAACGATTGACAGCGTTTTCGAACTGCTTATGGGCAAACCACAAGAGACTCTGTTGTTTTCCAGATAAGCAATCCCATTAGCCATATGATGCGCATCCGCATCATAAGGAACGGTTAGAGTTCCTATAAATCATGCCATAGACATATGCATATTTTGAAAACACATCCTGTCGTTAATGGATGTCTGCTCTATAAAAATGAATTAGTTAAACTATTCTTCAAACCTTTTAAATGTGGTACTTAGTCGTCAAGCTGACTTTAGTGTGAATTTCTAGATTAACTTAAGGTTATAATGAAATATGAAAATATGGTGCAAAAATATAGCTGATACTCAGCCTTTTTCAGTATATACCAGATCATTTTGCTTGCTCTCTATATGAAGTGTCTTTCTAAATGTTTCTTAATACGTGATTTTAAAACGTTTAATTATCATCGTATGGCCAATATGATCATTAGTTATTTAGCTTTTAATTTTATTTTATTCACATCAATTATTTTCGACTACCAAAATGTCGCTTTCGTATATCATTCACACATATCTTAAGACAAATAGAGAATGTCCAATTAAATATTCCTTGTTTATACTACCCAATTTTATCTTTCTTCGTATTATTATGGTATTATTAATCAATGTTACAATAACAAGTGCACCAAAACAAATGTTTTTTATATGTATCATCGATTGATCAATCCAATAAATTTCAAAATAGATAAAAGTGCACTTTACAAATACAATAATGTTTAAAATAATACAAATTACCATGGATCAACAAATTTTTAGTTACCCAATCTTTATGAACACCCATAAGTCCAAATCTCAAAACCACTTTTTGTTTTCTAAAATACTACATGTATAATGTACTTAAACGAAGTTATTATTAAGTATAACTAAAATTCCAATATTGTTGAATTATGTTACGTTATGTACTGCTCATTAGACTATATTATGAAAATCCTAATGTTAACCTAACTCGAAGGTTTGTGCCGCTTTTTCAAACTATTTCGATTTTTAAGTTACATATAACTACATACCGATACACTATTACAGCCCTAAAAACAATATTGTAATATGTAAAATGAAATAGTAATTAAATGTTGTTGTAATAAATATATATTTCTGATTTCTCTTTTTATAAAGTTTTATTTATAACGTTTTGATCATGAATGCCAAATAAATTCAACTGGAATTCAGTCTTCTACAGAGTAAGCTATTATATATATATATATATACAACCTATTGACGTATCCCTATTTATATTTTTATCTATCCCTATATATTTATTTATATATGTATTTACATATATGTATATATCTATATCTATGTGTCTATATAAATATGTATGTGAAAGCATGTAACATGTATCCAACTATCGTAAATGTAAGCACATTGAATGATTTCCTTCTTTATTAAAAACTTATATATATATATATATCTACATTTATAGGAGTCACCCCACCACTTGGACATAAGTATTCTTCCAATCTTCCCTTTTTATTTTTTACTACTCTCAAAACACATTTTCCAAATCATATTCCATTTCTTCAAGTTGGACTACCAAAGTAACAACCCAGCGGAGTCACTGCAACAATCAACAGGTTTTTTTAATTCGCTGCTTCGTCGTTAATATACTCTTGAGATGTCCGAATAATGTAATTTACTACAAATGAATAATCATACGCCGTTTGATTTAGATTAGTATAGTCATGTACACTGGCATCAAAATATAACAATGAAATTTCACATTTATAATTTAATGTCCCCAGCAAAAATTTATTTTGTGCCGGTAGTATTAATCGCTTGTTCAATCCTACCTAATTGAACTTTTTCTACATTTTTTGGTGATTTCATCAAACCAAAAAAACTAATTCCGAGTAAACATAAATAACTTATTTTGTACTTCAATTTTAAGCAATTATAAAGTACGTAGGAACTAAATTAACAAATACAGTAATCTTCTTTTTATAATTCTAACTATTAATGTATCTACTTCTATTTTCATTTAACAAGGTACATTAGGAAAATTAAATTTTACAAATTCTTTATTATTTAAATTAAACTATCACATTCTCATTCATTTCCCTCAGCCCTCATATATACTGTCGGTCTTATGATTTCACGTAAATGAAATTCAATATCCCGTTTGTGATAATCTTAGCAATATTAATACGATAATCATTCCCTTCAATTTCATTGTAAAGTTTGAGAATATTTTTCTTATTTTTTTTCTTCAGGTTGCAAGCATATGTTCTCTCATGGTATACAAAATGGAAAAATTTATCCCGAAAAATAAATCAGTCGAACTGCCAACGGAGATTATACAAAAGATCATCATAAGTTCAGATACGGCAACATTTGTTCGTTGTCACATACTATCTCACCAGTGAAAAGATATACTATAGATACGTAAAAATATTGACACCCATTTCAAACACCTTTTTGGAGAACCAGTGGTTTTGCAAATAGAAAATTTACTTGACCGATACGAGGTTAGATCATTGGCACTAATCTTTTATTATCCGGTCCAATGGGAGTGGTTTCATTTAATCGGATCCTCATATGGAGTGCTTGGTGCATGCTTTTCAATGGATCGTCGAGATAGCCAAATCATTTTATGGAACCCAGTTACTAGCAAGAATATTACTCTCTCTGACCCAGGAAACCCTTGTTTTCCAAGGCATGTGTATGTTCGGGATATGCTGTCTTACTCATTACTTGTGGATCCAATCATCAATCAGTTTCAGGTAATAGTTCTGTGAAAGAAAACGGAAATGGGAATGGGTTATACTCTGTATACATATAGTTCCCTAACATCCACCTGGTCCAACCCAATCGATGCACCAGATTGGTTTTGGACAATGAGCGAACATCCAGAGGTTGTGGGAAGAAGAAATTTCTGGCTTAACCTCACTGGATTTCACCAGGTGCCTTATTTCATCATTGGCTACCTTATTCCATCATTGGCTATTGTATTGACACCGATTCTTGGGTTGAGACCATTATTCCTCCACATGCCATACGTGGTTCTTTCAGTTGTCTCGCCGTTGACGTAGATACATTGTTATACATTGTTTTTGAACGGACTTCTCGCAAAATAGGTTTCCATGTTCATAGAATCAATATTGTTGATCCTTTTGAGCTTGTATGGTCATTTTGTTCATTCTGTGGAGACAATTATCTGACCCAGACTCCCTTTTAGATTAACGGAAAATAAATGGTTGGACTTATTCATTCCGTTGTTGACAGTGAGCTCTTCTATCCTAATGTTACCGGGTGGTTGTCAGAAATACATTTCATAATGCTCAATAGGAATGGTCATCCCAGTGCAACTGCAGGATCACTCCGGTGGAATCATGTGATAGAGATTGGCCCACTAATTTCTTTTGAACCATCACCGATTGACCTTGTTGGATTCCACTGATGTTTAATCAACCAATTGATCATCCATATTTTCTTATCCATGTAACTATTATATCCATGTTTCCTTCTATCTTTGTAATGTTTCATTTACTCAATTTAATTTCTAATTTGAGTATTCATTTCCACGAAATTACCTTATGAGTCGATATCTATTTTTATAAATTTTTCCATGCCCTTAGCTAGTATATTGATTTATATATATGTCATTCATAAATATATTAAGCATAACTATTTTCATTATAATATCTATTGAAAATAAATATAAAAAATTAATTTTACACATGTTTTATCTGTCTCGAATAAAGTTGCAATAGTTTACATCATCTATTAATGAAAGAATACACATTTAAACACAAAAAATTTGTTTGCTTCTGGTCTTATCAATTTTTGAAAACCATAATCACACTTATGTACCTGAAAGAAATAAACTTCATTTATATTCTAATAAACTTCAGCATCAATATTTAAACCTGAAAACTTATTATTCTAAAGAAGTTAATTCGATTTTAAAAGTTAAATAGATCATTCAGTAACATGTATAATTTTCGAAAATTATATAAAAACTGTGACATAAGATTTTTTCTATCTATACAATATTCCATAAGTGTACATACGTGTATCGTTGTAATGAAATTATTCGAAGCACTAATATAATTCATTATTATTTTTGACCATGACCTATTATAAATCCTTTAATATATGTCACTCCATATTTACATAACCTTAAGTAAGTTATATCATTATCTATCTAATATATACATGTTAAACCAGATAAAAAAGAATGGTAAGTATAGGTAGACAATTATTTTCTAACCAATGGTTTAGCTAAAAAAAAGTTCATATTGGAAATAACTTTTTATAGAACATCCACAATGGAAGCTAAAGAACATCCGAAACCTAAAGCAACCTCAACAAACTTTATAAATTACTTACAAAATGAAAATTTGAAACTTAAATACAAAACATCTAAAAGATAACAAATAGAACATGCAAATGAAGTTATTAGTTAATGTTGGTTAAAATTTTGTTGGTTACCTATTATCGTTTAGTTTAAAAATATCCATTAAATCAATCAATCATGCTAGGTAACCAATAAAAATTCAGCTAACATCAGCCAACAACTTAAATTGGATGTTCTAATTTTTTATGTTTCGGATGTTGTGTTTCTAAACAAATATAAAGTTGGCTCAAATTGCTTTAGGTTTCGAATGTTCTATATAACTTCCATTGTGGATGTTCTATAAATAGTAGCTTTTGATATTCTATTTTTTGTTGATTGATTTGTTGGTTAAAAAATTATTGGTTACCTATACTTTTCCTAAATCAATATATATATATATATATATAGAGAGAGAGAGAGAGAGAGCTCTACATGTTAGGTTTGGGTTATATATAATTTTAAAACTCTGATGACCTCATTTATCAAAATAAAAAAATAAGATGACAATTAGAAGCAAATATTTAATAAGACATAGTTTCTGATGTTTACCTACTCTACAAACTTGCATTCCCAATAAAACCTACATTAGTCTATATTTATAGAATTTTAGACACAATATGAATTTTCATCTTCTATATATTTACTTATTTAGTACCATCTATTCCATAGTAGTTTCACTAATAGTAGTGGCCTTTCAGGATTAGCGTATTTACTACGATCATCAAACAATAAATAGGAGAATTTTTTACGGTTCTAATTCGAATCCTTTATTACTGATAACTATTCATGAAAAAGACCTTCATGTTTTATCCTCTGCAAATCGATTTTTTGCCCTTTTTTAAGTTAATATATATATATATATATAAAAGTTACTGCATTATTTCATTTTATTGAAAATTTATCTATCAGTTCCATAGCTTTACTTTATAAGTCAAAAAAATAGGTTTACTTTATCCCGGTAGCTTACTTTTACCTATAACTCATTAATTGCAACTTGACGAAAAACAACCTTCCCCTATATAAGGCAATTTATCAATGAGTACCCCTTGTCACTTCTGTAGTTATTACGTTATGTATAAGAAAAATAAAGCTACCTACCAAAACGTATATATTGTATTCTCATTATAACACACACACACACACATATATATATATATATAAAAGTATATTTATTACAAACATGATATTACTTATGAAAATGTTTTTTTATGTCAAAATTTGATAATATCTAAAAGGTTCAGATACAATATAATGTTCAAATAATTTGTTTGTATTATACAAGGTTCAGATAATAATATACAAATAATTGATTAAATAGTATATTGAAAAATTAACTATAATGTTATATACTTCGTATATATCACCTACTAATCTAATACAAAATTTGATATCATTATGTACATTCAAAACATTACATATATCTCTCTAATATATGCATCCTAACAAATCGACCAAAAAAATATATGAATTCTCATATTCCAAATATTTATATCTACAAATATATATCTCAACATAACACAAATTATTTGTACTAGTTAGGTACAACCCAAAGTGGAAAATGGCATTCACTACTGATGGAGTATTTAACGTTGCAACTTCGAGTTCCTTTGTCTCCATGTTTCTTTAATGTTGGTGGTTCTAAAAACTTTCCCTTTTTGAGAAAACAATAAAATGATCCAACAAACATAAATGACTACTATAAATACCTTTTTCAACGTATTCTTCCTTTAGATTCTCATCAACCTTTTCTATTCCCACATTCTATGAACTCTCTTCCTAACACATATAACTTAATATAGTTTCTAATATCGCATGTAATTACCTTCTACTACTCAAAATATAGTCAACTAATATTTACTAATATTACTTAATATTACTAAACATTATTTTCTTTGGAAATATTTTCCCATATATAAGACATACCGCTGATGGCACCCGTATCCGCCGTGATCTTCGATCCACTCGCTGCTTGTTTTTACTTTGTTCCAAGGTACTATAGTTTACATGTTAATGCTATCAACAAATAAAAATCCGTCAGTTTACCAATAACTCGAAGAAATAATTTTTAACCAAAAATACTTCATATAATTATGCGGGAGAACACATCTAATAGACACGAAATGAATTAGTGAAACCAAAAGAAACTGTGGTACATATCTAATAAACACGAAATGAATGAGTGAAACAAAAAAAAAGGTAAATTCAAATCAACATGTAGTAAAATCTAGGATATATAGATATAGATAAAATACAAATCTCATATCATTTAATAGTTTCATATTGGCCCAACGACACAACTACTATCATGACAGTCAACACATAATGACACCTACATCATAATTCAACATTCATGAATTGCTGATATTTCCAACTACTCAACTACCACACCACTTTTATAACGATTATCATATATTACAATGCTGGCATAGGTCGATAACATTACTCTTTTGGAAAATAAATTTGAGAGAATAATTATAAAATCCAGATCAGGAACCATCACCAATTTCTATGTTAATTTTACTTAACCATAGGTCAACATATCCAGATATGTTACAAATTTCATATAATGATGCTCATTTTAATTATTCAAACTATAGGCTGCTTGCAGTATTGAACACTATAATTATACATAAATAATTTTATATCTTATATCTCTATACACGTTTTTTTTAACAACATAAAAGGAGAATGATATAAACCAAGTTTCCAGATATTGTCTCAGCTAACAGCCCCATGAATGACAAAGGATTTTATCTTGTCTGGTAATTTCAACTTCAATTTTAACAAGCTGGTAACTTCTCTACCCTAGTTCTAAACAACTTATACTGTTGTGAGTATGTATCAGAAATTTGATTCACGTGTAATTATAAAATTAAATCACCACAACGCATTAAGCAATAATATCCAATATTATATGAAATTTTCAATGAATATATTTGTTTCAAAATGTAGATTGAATATTCATTTATACTTCCACTTATTGCTTCAATATACAAAGCATACTTTAATTTCGTTATTTTTTTGTTATGAAATATATTAGTCTTTGCCGACTAATGACTATTTTGAATGTGAAAGATAGATTCGTTATTTAGGATATGAATCATTTCACATCAATTGCTGAAAAAAAAAAAAAGAAATAGAATGAAAAGGTTATAAATAATGCAGACCAAAAGACCAAGGTGTCAACCTCATTCGGGTGCATCCTAAAACACTTCTTACACCAAAACATATTATCTTCATCCTTCAATGTTTTAGAAAACATGATTCATATATTTATTTTGTTATATGCGGTAAGAATGAACATGTTTACGACTCATTATTCATGTAAAAAAAATGAATTTTATTTCTTGAATACTTAATTAACTACATCACAATGTTTATACTATTTAACTAACACTTTCTGATGAATTCTAGAATCCGAAACCAATCCACAAAGAAGAAAAGCATCTAGAATTCCCCTACGTGACATCAGCAATTCAGGCAACACCAACTTCATAAAAAGGTACCTATTCAAAAATCTCCTAATGATATGAAATGCTTTACAAGAAATGACACAATCAATATCGCTAAATCCCGAAAAATTTTTCGAATTCGTTGAATTAGTTGAATAAAATTTAAAATTATATCAATCGGTTAATCTTTTATTGTGATTGTAAATATTTAAACATTGCTTTACAGTCCTAAAGCGCCTTCTAATGCATCCGTGAGGTTCAGTCATCCAAGTATTCGAAGGGTTAATCGAGAACAGAAACCAGGTGACCAAACATTGTCAATATAAGTAAAATGTTATATATTTAAATATTTAAAATATTGTAAAATGGTATTTATTTTTTAACCTTAATTATTGACTAATTATTCCAATTGTGTTGGGAATGTTCGTTATATTTATAGAATACTCATATCTAGGGAGCAATAACTGCATCTGCGTCCAATGTAGGGCATGCATGTGGCTAGACGAGAGCTTGGTTAAAACCAGACATAGGGCAAACCCAACTTTCACATTGTGCCGTATGGAGAAAAGTTACTCTACCGTTGTTGAGGAATCCACCTGAACCACTTCAATCGCTAATTCATGGTGATGACCATAAGGCAAAATATTATCAGAAAAATACTCGTATGTTTAATGTCATGTTTGCGTTCACATCCATGGCAGGAAAGGTGCAGCACAACATAAACAAAGGAAGGGCACCGCCTATGTTTGTAATAAGTGGTCAAAATTACCATTCCAATGGTAGCATGTTACCACACGAGTATAACAAACCTAAATTTGCTCAACTTTACATTTACGATACTCTAAACGAGATCAGCAACCGAATTAACCTTTTTAGGTAGATGTTTCTGAGTACTATATATTTTGATCTCTTTTGAATTTATTGTATATTTCTAATAATATGCTAATGCTTTTTTATAACAACTTCATTGGCAGGAATGGCGATGATATTGATCCAGTTGAAAAACAAATTGTTGCTGAACTGTGCGAAATGTTAGACTAGAACAATTCACTTGTAAAGACATTTAGATATGCAAGAGACAGGTTTCGTAGAGACCCTGCACAAAGTTTAGGACTTCAACTCGTCAAAAGAAGAGACCTGGATGGCAGACGATATAATCTACCAACAGTTTCAGAAGTTGCAGCACTTATTGTAGGAGATATTGACACAGACAATGCCAACCGTGATATCATTGTTGAGACACATTCAAAGGTACTCCAAAGGATCGATGTTAACCACCCATTGTATCTTAGCCTTCAATATCCACTGCTATTTCCATTTGGGGAAGATGACTTTCGAGAACGCATACTGATTTCAGATGAAATTCTGTCAACAAAAGATACAAAAAAGAATACAATTAGTCTACGAGAGTTCGTAGCTTTCAGGATGCAGATCTGAAGTAACGAATCCATGTTGTTACTTAATTCTAGGAGACTATATCAACAATTTCTTGTTGATGCATACACCATGATAGAGGGAGAAAGGCTAAGCTACCACATGCTTAATCAGAGTAAATATCGGTTTCATCAATTAAGCGGTATTCATGAATGCCTTGTCCGAGGAGAGGCGTCCGCTGCCAATGCAGGTCGATGAATCATTTTTCCAGGTACATTTACTGGTGGACCCCGGTACATGTTTAATAATTGTAAAAATGCCTTTGCAATATGTTAACATGCTGGATACCCAAGTTTCTTTATCACAATGACATGTAACCGTGAATGGAAGGAGACAGATGATTGTGTATCAAAGGATAATCTAAGAGCCCAAGATAGACCTGACATAATGTGTAGAGTATTTAAGATGAAGATGGACTCGTTATTGAAGGGTTTCAAAGACGGGAAAACTTTTGGTAAATCTATTGCAGGTATGCTTAAAAAAATTTATACTTGTTGTAATATATATATTTATAAATGTTTAGTACATATTATTATAGGTATAAATTCTGAGAAAAAAAATAAATATTGATAATTCTCATTTTACTGTATGTACTTTTCGTCCTATATATAAAGTGTTATATTTCAAATATAACAGGATTATCTTTCCTATGTAGTTATTTGTACGGTTGAATTTCAAAAACCTGGATTGCCTCATTGTCATATTCTACTGTTCTTAAAGAAAGAAAACAAGTCTGCTAATGGGGAAGACATTGATTCTTTGATTTGTGCTGAGCTGCCTCAAAAAGAGACACACCCTACTTTACACTCACTTGTAGAAAAGTTCATGGTGCACGGTCCATGTGGAGTTCAAAACATGACTAATGTATGCATGGCAAATGAAAAATGCACGAAATATTACCCGATGACGTATAGGGAAAGTACAATCATTGATGACAATGGGTATCCAAGATACATGAGGTGGAACACAGGTATTACCGTCGTTAAAAAAAATGTTGTCATCAACAATAGGTACGTAGTTCCATATAATTTAACACTTTTACTGAAATACAACTGCCACATAAACGTTGAGTACACATGTCAAACTGCAGCAATAAAGTACTTGTTTAAATATGTTCACAAAGGAAATGATAGGGTTACAGCTTCGTTTTTCAAGTCAGATGATGGAAGTGATGGTGCTAGTGTTATTAATGAAATACAAAACTACTATGATTGTAGATACATATCTGCATGCGAGGCATCATGGACAATTTTTTCATTTGAGATACAAATAAAAGAACCGAGTGTGTTGCGGCTGCCTTTTCACGCCGAAAACCAACAAAGTGTGGTTTATGAAGAGAACCAAACTATTAAATCGGTCGTTGATAAAGGCGTTAATCAAACCAGCATGTTTATTGGTTAGTTAAACTCTAACCAGGAACACTCACATGGTAGAAATCTAACTTACACAGAATATCCATCTCATTTCGTATGGGACAAGGATGCAATGAAATGGAAACCGTGCAAGCAGGGATATGTAATCGGTCGCCTAACACACTGATGCATGAGCATCATTAGTGATTTTAATGGTTCATTTCTTGCAAACTAAGTAACAATTAGTTTAATACTCAATCAAAGTCATCATTTTTCATCATCATAGCTTTGAGTATTTGAATTCAATGATAATTGCAGGAATTGAAGAAGATTTACAAAAGATTAGAAGAGAAAGAATTGAAGAAGAAATGATCAAAATCAAGGCAAGACAATTAAGAGAAGTGAAGGATTAATTGAAGAATTATTTAGCATTTTTGAAAGATCACTTCCAGTAGCACCCCAAATTGGGCCGTTAGAAACGCCATGTGGGGCGTTCAAAACGCCATGGGACGTGGGAAATGCCAGCCCCACGTTTAAAATGCCAGCACCAATGTTCAAACGCCCAAGTTCCCATTTGAAGAAGCTTTGGGGCGTTAAAAACGCCAGAGAGGGCGTTAGAAACGTGGAGCATTTTAGACATCCTGGAAGTGCATCCTAAATCAAGTTAAATTGGTGGATAAATCAAGGAAAATTAGGAGATGTAATTGGTTTAATCAAGGGCTTAATTCAAGGGATAAAATTGTAATTTGATTAGTAAGATCTCCTAGAGATAAGATAGAAATTAGATTAGTTTATTTGATTGGATTTGGATTTGATTTGATTTAATTTTGATTTTAGATAGGTTAATTAGTATAAATAGGTTTCTAAACCATTAGGGTTTGTAACCTATCACCTACGTAGACTTTAGATTGTTATTTTCAGAATTATGTCTAGCTAAACTCCATTGTTGAGGATGAGGAGCTCTGTTCATCCCGGCATAGCTTACTAATTCAAGTTTTCGGTTTTCTTCAATTTCAAGTCATTGAGAATTAGGATTACTGAGAGGTAAACTTCTTCTCTATTGTTTTGATTACTTGGTTTGAAAGAATTAGGATAATCATAACAAAGGTTGAAAACTTGTTTCTCATCATTTATCATTGAACTAGAGATAGGGATTTGGTAGATTG
>JASCZI010090744.1:25238-47790 GCA_036250425.1 Stylosanthes scabra
TGGAATTTCATATAAAAACAGAAATGGAATTTCATATAAAAACTGAATTGAATTTTTGACGAAAACAGAAACGGATTTGGAAGAAAAACCGAAACGAAATTGAAAAGAAAACAGAAACGATTTTGGTGCCATGCCTTTCATATAAAACAGAAACGGAATTTCATATAAAAATAGAAACGGACTTTCATATAAAAACTGAATTGAATTTTCACGAAAACAAAAACGAATTTGGAAGAAAAACAGAAACGAAATTGAAAAAAAAAACAGAAACGATTTTGGTGCCACGCCTAGGCGTGGTCTTGTTTATATCCAGGCGTGACTTGGGTCATGAAAACAGAAACGAAATTTTCATATAAAACAGAAACGGAATTTTTATATAAAACAGAAACAGAATTTCATATAAAAACTAAATTGGAATTTCACAAAAACAGAAACGAATTTGAAAGAAAAACAGAAACGGAATTGAAAAGAAAACAGAAACAAATTTGATGAATAAAACACAAATCAATATCTTCTTCTTCTTCTTCTTCTTCTTCTACTCTTGTCATTATTACTGCTCCTCATCCTTCTTTCTCTTAATCTTCTTGCCACTGTCTTCATCGTCGTCGCCGCGGCCGCCGCCATCGCCGTCGTTATCGCTGATCATCGTCGTCACTTCTGTCATCATCCTTCTCCTCTCTTCTTAATGTGACGAAGAGAAAACGAAAAAAAAATTGCAGTAAAACGAAGAGAGAGAAACTAGCGCGTGTGTGGAGAGAGCTTGGTTGAACTTGATTGGCAAAATCACTTAGTTGTGTATAATTATTGTTTTAATAAAATTATCGTATCAGGCGAGATAGGATTATTAGATATAAGAGAAAAAGGATGAGAAAATCTCTATAACTAGGACCAAAATAGAAAATAAAGTTCCTAATTCATTCAACACTTATTCAAATTAATACAATGTATTCATATTTATAAAATATTAATATTTTGCTAAACTTGCTTTTTTACTCATTTACTTCTAGTTGGATTGAGAATAAAATCAACATTTCAACAAAAAATTGTGTCTTTATAAACAATTAATCATCATTATTTCCTCTCTCTGCTGGCATTGCTGCCAGCATGTTTATGCTTTGCCGTTATTTTTATATTCTAATTTTAAATATACTAATAGCGTAAATAATTTTAGAAATGGGCAGATTTAAAAATTAATTATTTTTATTTATGTGAAAATTTATAATTAATTGTTTAAGTAAAATTCATGTATTGTTATAATACATAAAAATAAATTCTTATTTTCAAGTTTTATGCTATGATTGTTTTTTTTTTTACCAAGACTTTTGGTACTATTATATTGTTGTATTTGATTTGTGTGCTTAAATGTGTAAAGGGATAAGTACTATTTTAGCCATAAAGGTTTAAGGCTAAAATTAAATTGGTCCTAAACTCTTTTTTTTTTTTTGTCAAAATTATCATAAAAATTTAACATTTTTATTGAAAAATCATTTTTATTATTTTACCCCTATATATTTTATTGTTAGTTAATTCTTATTTTGTTAATAGATAATTAGTTTATATTTATGTTATTTAAGATTTTATTTTATATTTATGTTATTTAGAAAAAAAAAACAAAAAGGATCAGATTAAATTTTGTCCGATCCACTCATTCATTATTTATTTTATATAGAAAAAAGAAACAAAAGAAAAAAAAAAAAAACAAAGGCAGAGCATCTAGAATTCATGGATCCAACCACATCACCAACATCCACCTCTCCTCCACCAGGCACGGGTTCTTCCCATCACCATCATCTTTCTCCTTTGATATGCCTCCCTTGTTTTCTACCTTCTCCCATTGATAACTACTTTACCACCACTTTAATCTCACTTGAAACTTTCATCTCTTTCAGTGTGGTCTCTCTCTATATCATCACATCACATCCCATTACATTCTTTTTAGCTTAGACACCATGTTCTTCTTCAAACTTCCTTTGTCATCACTTCCGTTGTCTATCCGGACACTTCACGATTTACTTTTGGTTGTTGTACTGCTACACAAATTCTCGCTCTTGTCGCTGTGAGATCTGGGATCTAAAAGCTACTGGCCTTCAACCACAAACTACCACAATAAAAATTGGGGACATAGAAAAAGAAAAAAAAAAAGGAAGAGAGTGGAGGAAAGATGGGACAAAATAGAAAAAAAAGGGTTAAGAGAAGTGGGGAGAGTCACCGCCGCCTTGGAAGCATGGTAGCACCAGCGGTGGCCCTTTATGTTAAGATTTATAAAAGCCATTAGAGCAGAAACATAAGACTTTTTTTTTGAGTTATTATTATTATTATTATTATTATTATTATTATTATTATCAAAACAAAGGATACAATATAAATTAAAGAAGGGTAAAATTGACTAAATGGATGATTTTGAACGTAAATTAAACTTTTATGACAATATTGATTAAAAAAAGAATTTGTGACGAATTTGATTTTGACCACAAATTTTTATGGTAAAAAAATAGTTATCTCATATGTAAAACTGTTTAATTTAATAATTGAAATATGAAAAATTGACGTAAATATAAAAGATTTTTTTATAATACAAATTTTATATCTTACATCTCACAAAAATTAAAATAAAATATAGATGTAAATTCTCATGTGCTTCTAATAATCTCTATACCGCTTACATTTGTACATGATAAACTCACTTGAAATATATACATATGTATTCTTTTGATTAAAGCTTGAGTTCTAGTCTTTCCTCTCATAATTAAAGGGTTATAAACCCTTGTTCAATTCTCATTTATTAAATTTAAGAGTAACATCATAGCTAATGTTAATCATCTTCCGAAATCTAAGTTCAAACTTCTAACCTTAGTTAATTACACCAAATAATCAACTATGAAAACTTTTTAACAAATTATTTAAAAAAAAAAAAATAAGTCGCATCTTTCAATTTTAAATAAATTGTCTCTATACCACCCAATTTAACAAATCGGTTCTAACCGTACCACACAATGTAAAGGATAATCACTTGAATAGCAAGTAATTTATTATTATCTACCTACTGTTATAGATTGGTTAAGAGAGTTTGTTATTTTCTCTCTTATTCAGTTGTTTTAGGTTGTTATCGTTGTGTCGTATATATAGGCCACTTGTAATTATAAAAAGGGTGGTTCTATGGTGGCCTGAATTTTGGTGGCCTTTAGTGACTTATGTTTGACCCACAAATAAAATGATGACACCTGGCAAGAAGGATTATGATTTGTAGCGAGAAAGCTTTGTATTGAGAGAGATTAGATTGTGGTATTTGGTTAACTATGTGAGGACAATTTCGGAAAATTAACTCCAAAAATCAATTCTTGGTGCGTTGGATGAGTCCTGGAGATTGGAGAATGGAGAATGGAGAAGGAGGGCAGCCGAGGAAGGCTAGTAACGGGCATTAAAACAAGGCACTTAATTGGTTCCTTACAAGGTCAAAAATTCAAGAAGAACCCACGTGTCTTAATGTGCAGCAATCCCTTATAACAAAGTCACCATAGCCATGTTTTACAAAGCTACCACACACGTCACCTTGTTAGTTCATACTTTCAGATTCTCGCCATAGTCTGATTACTATTCTTCGCGTAGCCGTCATGTTTACCGTCGTGCTACTCTTCTTCATTGCTCGCGTGCCATTTGTTCTTGTGTTCGTCGCTTGCTGTTCATCAGTTTCGCATTCTCCAAGCTAATGAGAAATTCTGGTTTGTCATGAAAACTAAAGTTTCATTCTCCCTATTCATTGAACTTTTATTGATTACTTAGCATTATTGTAGGCACTATCGTTCTATATATTATGAATATTGACAATTACAACATGCTCTTTATGGAGATATTTCGCAAAAATTAAAGACTCTTCTCTTTCCGCTCATCATTCTCTTACTAGAATTATTAACCCTCACACTAAACTTGTACAACAATGGATAATAATTAAGTTTCATTCTATCTGGACACAGTTTCATTGTGACCCGAAAATGATAGTTTTGTCACGTCTAGGATGGGATAAGAATCTAAAAAATAAACCGAGTTAATATTTAAAGTTGGATCTGAACCAAGAGAAGCTCAATTTTATCCAACTATGAACACCCTTACTCCCAACACTTCAAGTCAACATATTAAGCGAGAAATTATAATAGTGATTAATTAGTGAATTAAACTAAATTATTTTTATTAAAATATTTTTACCTACCACGCTACCAATACCATTACAAATTAAATTAATCGAATGGGTTCCACCAATTTGCACACAAAAGAAAAAGGAATTGCAATAATTAACATGTGTTTTTATTATCCTATCATAGACAATTGCAACTCTCACTTGATTAATGTCGGTCTTCCATTGACTTCTCATACAAAGTCTTCTTCCTAGCAACGCAGACATTCTCTCTGCTTGCTTCAATGCTGCAAAAATAGGTGACGGTTTTACTAGGACTTCCTCTGTACACAGGTTTTACTGTTTTCCTTTTCTCTTTCTTATTTTAATTTTATTCACTTTTTCTCGCTGTTTGTACTTTGTCCGTGAATTTTCTTTTAATGATTTGCTTTTTTTCTTTTTTTTCTTTTTTGACTCATCACACACTCTGCTAATCTGCTTGCTCCTGAATTCTTCCACTTCTTCCTAAACCAGGTATACAAATATTCCTAGTCCTTGCTAGCAAATGCTTTCATATAGTTGGTTAATTATAGTATGGCTCATTGTGCTATTAATCTTCTAGTTCAACAGTGTGTATAACTGTTTTCTTTAATGCTTAAGAGGATTTAAGAGAGTAGATCCATTACTTTTCTTTGAGTGCATAACTAAATTCCATTTCTTAATTATTATGTGTAAATATCATACGAACATGATAAGCCAATTATGTTTAGTTTCCGTCTAGATACAACTAACATAATAGCCACTAAAGATAAAATCTGGGTTAACTCTGTCTTTAAAATACCAGAAATGCCCTTCATTTTTTTCCTTTTATTTTCTTCTACCTCTTCTGAAATTTCCCAACAATCAACTCATTGTGAATTTTTATGGTCAGATTGATAATGATTAAAAAAAAGGGATGTTATATACATTTTATGATTTTAAAATATAGAATATATTCTACTAGAGATATAAGTATATAATTATTTTCATAACTTTTTGGTGTCGGTTTAAATTCTTGTAAGAAGAAATTTCATAATTTACTCCAAAATTCTTTTAGAAACTAAACAAGTTCACTGGAATAATATTGAGGAGGCTTATATTATTAGTTCATACATTCACATGACTAACGAGTTATATATATAATATATATGGAACTATGGAAGATAGACACTTGCAAACATGTCTAATGTGTTGTATGCTTCAAGAAAGAATACAGAGTTATCCTGTAAACATGGCTAACTTGGAAATAGAAGAGGAGCCAATGCTGTCAGATATGCAATCATCATCCCATGAACTCAAGTATCCTAGTTTCCGGAGAATCCTATCAAGGAGACAAAGCGCATCAATGTACATTCCCATGGTGTCTATGGAGCCATATTACAACAGAGAAGAAGCAAGTCTTGGAGGTCACAGTAGTCGTCGTCAACTTAACAGTTTTAGAACCTTCCCACCCAAGATTGATGAACTATATACCACCCATGGAACTGCAAGTATTTTCAAGCATCAGAGTAGTACTAGTAGAGTTGTGACTGAAAACACAAGTGAGAACAATTCGAATAACAACAATGATTGGGAACCTATACCACCCGGAGTTAGCAGTGACCAACAGGGAATAATTTGTAAGAATTATTATTGCATTAGGGTCGGTACTCACGATAATGATCAGCAAGGAATTCTGAGAAATCCAAGTAGATTTGATCAGGAGGTATACTTAATTTGTTTCTTCCTAAATTAGATTATTGTTTGCTGAAAAATTCTTGAGCAATGATATAGTATCATCAAAACTAAACTAGATTTAATGTAACCAGTTACCAATTATGATTTTCTATTCATTACTGCTATTTTGAATGTGTTCACAGTACCATGATGACATTCATGGCGATGAGGAGGGTTTTGTCAAAAAAGTGTTACGGTTTTTCAACTCTTCGTGTATTCCTAAAGTTATAAGCCCTCACAGTAAAAGAGTCAAGCAATGGAACAAGATTATAGCTATCTTTTGCTTGGTGGCAATATTTCTCGATCCATTATTTTTCTTCATACCCCATGTACAAAAGGTATAATTATTATTTTCCTGTAACTTAGTTGCATAATCTTACAAGTAGCAATTACGCTAATCTTTCATTCTTTCCCTAATACTATTTGAAAGTGATTTTCTCTATATGTTTTTTCTGTTAATCTTGTAGGATTTCAGTTGTACAGTTATCAATTGGACAAGGACAATACCGCTTGTTGTACTTAGAAGCTTGAATGATTTTGTGTATTTCTTGAACATACTTCTTCAGGTAAACTCTAGCAAAACCTTTTTAGAAATACTATGTATTTTAAAAACTAACATTTTGATATCAGGAACAGAGTACATAGACACCAAATTAAAAAAAAAAAAAAGGAACAGAGTATTTAACATAATTGTTCATTAGATTGCTACATCATGCATAGAATATTCTCACTAAAAAATGATAAATATGAGAATGATATAATGGCTATTATTAAAGTGATTATGGTTTTTGATAACAATAATTATACACAACCAAGTGATTTTGCCAACCAAGTCCAACCAAGCTCTCTCCACACACGCGCTAGTTTCTCTCTCTTCGTTTTACTGCAATTTTTTTTTTCATTTTCTCTTCGTCACATTAAGAAGAGAGGAGAAGGATGATGACAGAAGTGACGACAATGATCACGATGATCTGTGATAACGACGGCGATGGCGGCGGCGGCAACGACGATGAAGACAGTAGCAAGAAGATTAAGAGAAAGAAGGATGAGGAGCAGTAACAGTGACAAGAGTAGTAGTAGAAGAAGAAGAAGAAGAAGAAGAAACAACAACGACTGCAGGAAAAGAAGAAGAAGAAGAAGAAGAAGATATTGATTTGTGTTTTATTCATCAAATTCGTTTCTGTTTTCTTTTCAATTCCGTTTCTGTTTTTCTTTCAAATTCGTTTCTGTTTTTGTGAAATTCCAATTCAGTTTTTATATGAAATTCTGTTTCTGTTTTATATGAAAATTCCGTTTCTGTTTTATATGAAAATTTCGTTTCTGTTTTCGTGACCCAAGTCACGCCTGGACATAAACAAGACCACGCCTAGGCGTGGCACCAAAATCATTTCTGTTTTTTTTTCAATTTCGTTTCTGTTTTTCTTCCAAATCTGTTTCTATTTTCGTGAAAATTCAATTCAGTTTTTATATGAAAGTCCGTTTCTATTTTTATATGAAATTCCGTTTCTGTTTTATATGAAAGGCGTGGCACCAAAATCGTTTCTGTTTTCTTTTCAATTTTGTTTCTTTTTTTTCTTTCAAATCCGTTTTTGTTTTCGTGAAAATTCAATTCAGTTTTTATATGAAATTCCATTTTTGTTTTTATATGAAATTCCGTTTCTGTTTTTTCATGAACATCCAATTCAATTTTTGGTTATCATCATCAACAACAGCAACAACAACAACATGAACAACGTAATAGTGATGAAGAAGAAGAAGAAGAAGAGAATTACGAAAACGGTGGTGGTACCAATGATGGCGATGGCGGCGGCAGCGGCGACGGCAGCGGCATCGTAGTAGCAGGGAGAAGGAGAAGGAAGAAGAGGAGGAGGAGGAGGATGAGGAGCGGGAGGAGTTGTTATAGCAGAGAAGAAGAAGAAAAAGAAGAAGAACGAAGAAGAAGACGCGGTTTCTGAATTTTGGGAGAGTGAAGGGCGCGTGCAGTGTGTGAAAGTGGGGAAAGATTACTTGGTTAGACTTGGTTGGGGTAAATGCTTGAATATGTAGCATTGTTGTTTTGATAATACATAAAAAGTATAACTAAAATTAAATCATATATGTTTTTACTATTTGAATTTGATCACACTTCAAATTATAAAGTGTTAGTTTCCAAAAAAAAAAAAGGGAAAAGTGATCTTAGTTTTGCTAAACATTTTCAAATATTGTGAAAATTCTACAACTACTATAGCCACTATTATAACATGATAAATATTGAGAGAATTCCATCTGAACTTCTATGTCATCATTAATGTAAGAGAAAGATGAAGACCCAAAGAAAGAGTGAACAATTATCCTTAGAGAGTAGAAAGTATGAGAATGTGATTTAATCTACAAAGGCAAGAGAATACTGCCTTATATACAGAAGTACCAGAACTGTCATAGGCTAATGCAAAATTAGGCTCAAGACTCACTCTAAGGTTAGTTGGGGGTGAACACCCAATCTAAGCTTAGATTTATGCTTGTCAAAAATATTATGAAAACCTTCTTAAAAACATGATATGTTTGTGTAAAAGGATTTATTTGCGCGATTGTAACTAATCAAGTTTCATCTTTGCAGTTTAGGTTAGCTTATGTTTGTGCTAGTGCTGGATCAAGGGTGATTGAGATAGTTGACCATCCAGAAGAGATTGTTGTACATTACTTACATAGCTATTTTCTTCTTGATTTATTTGTAGTGATTCCTCTACCTCAGGTAAAATTTTCGTTTGATATATGGGTGATGGGTTTTAATTATCATGTTCTCATCAAACTAGTTGTCCTGGTATCTATAATGAAATATATCTATGTGCAGATAATTATATTGTTTGTGCTACCAAAGTACTTGGGTTCATCAGGAGCAAATCATTCAAAGAATCTTATATCTGCAGTGATCCTTGTGCAATACATCCCCAGATTATTCAGGTTTTTGCCGTTGCTAATTGGCCAATCTCCAGCAGGAATCATATTTGAGTCAGCGTGGGCAAGTTGTACTGTGAATCTTCTCATTTTTGTGCTTTCTGGCCATATTGTTGGCTCTTGCTGGTATCTCTTTGGTCTACAGGTCAGCACCTAATAATTTTTCTTATAAAACAAATGACTAGTTTGATATTAGCCAAAAAAGTGGTAATTAGAGTTACTTAAATTTAACTTAAGTTAATGTTTTAACTATGATAGAGTCAATTTATAATTAACTTATTTTTTGATGGGTCTTTGTATAAATTTTAAAATTATTAACCAAAATTACCTTTCTCCTTCCATCTCCAAAATCTGCTTCACCATTTTTGTAATAAACTAATAATCCAAAGAAAAAAAAAATTCGTTGATCTCTCCGTTGCTATTACCCTTCCTCTCTTCCAATTGCTCTTTCTGCCTCTCAAAACTTCACCCTTAAGTCCCCAATAATATCACATGCTTTCATCTCATTTGGTCACCATTTTTTCCCCTCGACGTTGTCTAACTACCACTGTCGTCCACACATAGCTTCGGTGGCTTTGACCTCAACTACCATGCTCCTCGTGGCCTTGATGTCACCAAACCGAACAATAACAACAACAATAAGTTTCAGGTCTTGAGAAGCAAGAGGTGGGAAGCATAGCTCTCTACCGTAATAATGGAGAATTGAAATTCTAGTTTTGGAATTTGTTTTTAATTTATCCATGTAACATTATTGTTTATTCAATATTTTTTTTTTTTGATTTTTTTCAAAAATGGAGAAGTAGATTTGGGACTTGGGAGATCGGAATCTTGGACGTGGGAGGAGGTTCTAGACTTCTAGTTCTAGTTAATATTTTCTAAAAATGATATAGAGACCTACATTAAATATGTTAATTATAAACGAGAAAGTTTTGGGAGCCAACGTTAGGGAGCCCATAGGGAAAATTGATATTGGCTCCCTATGGGCTCTCTAACGTTGGCTCCCTAGTATTACTCATTATAAATTTATTCTATCATAGTTAAAACATTATCTTAAGTTAAATTTAAGTAACTCTGATTAGTGAAATAATTAGTAACCAACAATCAATTAAAAAGTTACATTCATAGAGGGTAATTAACCCTCTCTAAATGAAAGGATTGGATAATATCACTTATTAACTTCACATAAAATTTATTACACACTAGTACTCACCAAATAACTAATTTTGAACTAACTATCCTAAATGCTTGAATTTGAAATTTGACTTCTAAAAAAAGTGAAATAAGAAATTTTAATATTCTTGAGATTTTTTTTTTTTTGAAAAAAAGAAAACGGCCAAAACATCGAAAGTCTTCTATCCCTCATTAACCATCTTCAGCGGTGTTTCATTAAACTAAGACTAATATCCTTTTTCTTCTCTCATCTTTCTTGCAGAGAGTTAATCAATGTTTGCTAGAGGCTTGCCATAACGCTAAGATTATTGGTTGCATGAAATATGTGGATTGTGGACATGGACATTCCTCTTACCAGACATCTGATTTGTGGAAAAACAATGTAAATGCCACAGATTGTTTGAATTCCTCGTCTGGTGCTTTTGATTATGGGATCTATGCCGATGTTGTTCGACTTACTACAGGAACCAACATGGTCAGAAAATATTTGTATTCACTCTTTTGGGGCTTCCAGGTATAATTTTCATTCTTTTCTTCTTCTATTGCCAATATTGTGTGCATTCTACTGTATACTAGTATAGTTTGTGTTAGTTCATCTTCTACTATTCTTAGGTAGACACAAATAATTTTAGGGAATATATGAAAAATGGGGAATGCTAAGGACAGTGGGAAAAAATAGGAGTTGGTTGGTTCAAATGCAAATAAAGCTTCGCTTTTCTATGAAATTATCAAAATCTTTTTTTTTAGCGAGAAGTTTTTCTATATCTTTCAACCTGAACTTATTTGAAGGAGATGATTTAGTAACTGTTGTTCCCTTTGAAAAACAAAATTAAGAATCCTATTTCACATAAATCAAAACCTTCTCTTTCCTTTTGATGACAATGGTGTCACTGCATGATAGTATTCAATAAATCACATTTCATATTTTCTTTTCGGGTAAACCCCCTTAGGTTTGGACTACATTAGAGAATAGATGCATTTATTGTTGATCTGTATTTGTATCATAATTGTAAGAGTGATGGAGACAATGCTTAAACTATTGAACACATACTCATATATGTTTTAGTATCATTCTATGATTCTATCTAATAATATATATATATGTTATCTTGAGTACAGCAAATCAGTACTCTTGCTGGTAATCTAACCCCAAGTGATTTTGAGTTCGAAGTCCTTTTCACAATGGTAATCATAGGACTGGGGCTCTTGCTTTTTGCGCTTCTCATTGGAAACATACAAAACTTTCTGCAAGGTCTTGGACAAAGGTAAAATTATGCTCTTTCATTCCATGTCTTCCTTAAATGTTTGATGATAATGTTTCTCTTTTTCACCTGTTATTCACACTTTTACAACTCCTCAAGATATGACTCGAATTGTCATTATCTTTAATTGAGGTATTTAAGGTGGACAATGAAGTAATCCCACTCTAAGTAGTAACTATACGTAAGTTATTGTTTTGTCCTCATTGATTATTTCTAAAAACCATTCTGTTTGTCCCTGCTAAGCAAATTTTAGATGTAGCTCTTATTGCTAATAAGGTGGAAAAGACGGCATTAGATCTCAAGGAAAACTTGGTTGTTTAGACTTTGAGAAAGCTTGTGATCAAGTTTGTTGTAGGATTTTTTTTGGGTGGGGTTGGGAATAAAGCTATGGATAGAATCGAGAAAATCGATATCATGATGTATATCCTTTAAGAGAATGAGAACCTCTATCTCTTTTTCCTTTCACCTTGGTGGTTGATGTGCTTAGTTGTTAGTTTTGAGAACTCTTGCTTATGTGCTGGTTAAGGGTCTAACAATTGGTAGGGAGCAAGTGGTAGTATCCACCTTTATTTTGCTGGTTATATGGTGTTCTTCTTAGAACCAGATGGAGAGGCTTCTGTTAACATCTTAACTATCCCGGGTTTGTTTGAAGTTAGCTTAGGCCATAAGATTAACTTGTCAGAAATTATTTTAGATGTTTAGCTAATCTTGATGTGCATTTTCATTTTTCAAGATGTGAATTCTCTTGTCAAATGTCAAGTGTTACAAAGTCCCCTGTTATACCGGTATTACTTTGTGGGAGGGGGAATCTCCATGCTTTGTCCAATTATCCTTTTGTGATCCAATAGTACATAAGTGAGGTCAATAAATTAATGTCCCTTCTTCCTTTGCTTAATGCTTGTAATCTATCCAGTGCCCTTTACACTAGGTTGGCTGTGGTTGATTCCTTTGTTATCTTTTCATGTAAATCTTATTCTCATATCTTTGCTTCCTACCGTAGCATAGAAAGATTTTTTCTTGAATGGACTTATTTAGAAATCTAAATCTTCCTTAAGGTCTAAACATTTGTTTGGACCACAGCTCTTAGTAGGATTTAACACTAATAATATGATCCAAAAGAAGAGGCCTCTCATTGCTTTGTCTCCTACTGTGTATTATTATGTGCAGTTTAGTTAATCTACTTTTACTTTTGCATTGTCCTACAGAAAGCTTCCTTTGGATCATTCCTTTTGGTATATTTTGGGACAATTGTGGGTTTTCCGGACTTCTATAAATTTCTACTTAGCAAGTTTTAAGGTTCAGTATTGCAAAACTGAAGTAAAGATCTTATGGTAGACAACAGTTTTTGAAGTGCTTTTATGTGTTTGGCTGGAAAAGAACTCTAGGACTTATACTCTTTTTAATGCAGTCCTTCTCCCCTGTTGAGATATATTCCATATTTGTTTTAATTTCTCCATGTATCATAGATGTGAAATGTGATTATATGGATACATGTATTTTAGGATATTGGTATGATTATTAGAAAACAATTGTAAGATGTCTATAAATTTCGAAATCTCTGTACAATTTACCTCAAGAAGGAAGTTATTCAGAGTTCTCCATATACTCTTTCTTTCAAGTTTCTCTTGATAAAATAATTCTTTTTACTATATAAAATAACGTGTTTGATATATTTTCTCCCATTTTGTTTACAGGACACTAGAAATGCAAATTAGAAGCCGTGAAGTTGAGCAATGGATGAACCAATTTCACTTACCAGAAGATCTAAGAAAGTAAGAAGGCACACAATGATATTTTTTCAACAAATCAGTATAATTCAAATTATCTGCTACCACTTGTCTAGCCAAAAAATCTGCCAACTTTATTCACTGTCCTCTGAATTAGAGTAGCCTCTGCATTCCACTTCCAATGAAGAACATCAAAAATCTTCAAGAGAAGATCTTTATCAACAGAATCAGCAGACGGATCTGTCTTCTGCAAGGCCGGAAATGCTTCCAGGCAGTCAGTCTCACAAATAACGTCCCTAAAACCACACTCCCAAGCCAGTAATAAGTCTCTCCAAATTGCAAAAAGCTCAGCCCTCAAAACAGAAGACATGGGAATTAAACCATTACAACCTTTAATCCAATTTCCCGAGGCATCCCTAAGGACATAACCAAAGCTAGCAAGCTGATAGTTATTATTAACACTAGCATCACAAATGATTTTAATCCAGTTTCCCCATGGAATATAGTAATTTTTTTTATGCTATGAATATAGTATGCCTCCTATTTTTCATTTTTCTCAAGCCTAATTTGGGTTGCCTGATGAAATTGTTTGATCACATGATATATATTTATGAGTGAGAGAAAACATTTCTGTCATGCAGGAGAATCAGACATGCTGAAAGGTATCATTGGGTCGCAACAATAGCCATGAATGCACAAATGCTTATGGAGAATATGCCAGAAGATCTGCAGAGAGACATAAGACGTCATCTCTTTGAATTTATTAAGAAAGTAAGCACTATCTATGGCATGACTAGTTATTTACGTATATTTTTTTGGTGTCTTAGTGAGGCTCAAACCCGAAATGTCTTACAATGGGGGAAGGGATACCATATTAGCCACAACTCATTGTTAGTTATTTACATATCTACACACCAATTAACCATCTTTACACTTTCAAGTGCTGTTGGACAAACTTCAGCATCACAGCCACTCTGTTTAACATATACTAGATTTAAAACCTCAAATCACGTGACAATAGTAAATCTTTTATATAAAATATTTTGAATAGTTAAATATTATTATTATTATTATTATTATTATTATTATTATTGCTCAGTAGAATAGTAGTCACTATTGAAAAATAGTAAAAGAATATATCTGTATGAACAAAGACTCATTTTATAATGAATCCTAAAATTCAAGATTTCGTTCTGTAAATATATGTATATCCTAGTAAAGAGTACATGTTTGTGTATATTTGGTTAAGTGTATATTTATAATATAAAAAAAGCAAAGGGATATATATTATATTGAGACGAAAGACATCATCCATCTAGAGTAGCTTAGTGGGTATCACATGTGTGATTAGATTTTCCCCACCCTCTAGACTCGAGTTCAAAAACGAAAGACGTCACTGTAAGTTCTTCTAAACAGTTTGAAAAGTTTTTTTTTGCCAAAACATAACATTAGCATCATATAGGTTGTGGATAGGTAAAGAGAAGATTATTAGTAACCAATACAAGGGAACATTTAACATATAATTGAACAAGTTCATGTGAGAAATTATAAGTTTTATTATGTAAAAAGATGCTACTCTATATTATTATAGTTAGTTATATATGTAGATACTATTCTTTATGTTGTAACAAAATTAGTTTGGTACTTACATGGAAAAATTATAAAGAACATATATAAGTGTTATTAGCTTATTATAAAATGAGTTTGTTCTCAACTTTTATATATCATGAATAGATAGAAAATAGATATAAATATATAGATTATAATGTATAGACTCGATTAGATAAACTTTTAAACCATAGGAATATAATGAAAAAAAGTATTGGTAACTAATATTTTTCTAACCAACAATCCGCCAACAAAAAAATAGAACATCTGTAATTAATGTTTATAGAATATCCACAATGAAAACCAGTGGACATCTATAACTTTTTTAGAAATAGAACATGCAAAACCTTAAGCAACCAACAATAGAAACAGAATATCTGAAACCTAAAGAAATAGAACATCCGAAATCTAAAGAAATAGAACATCCAATTTAAATTGTTGACTAATGTTGGCTGAATTTTTGTTGGTTACCTAATATTGTTGAACTAAAAATTAAGTGACACTGTAAATATTAAGAGTAACTAAATATACAAAAGTCACTCCTAGACTTAATCAATAAATGTTGATGTAAAAATCATTTTGATGCAGAACTATTTCAAATTCGTTGTGAAACGAAACAAAATTCATAAATAGCCCATGTATATTAAAAACCCCTTAAAGTTATGTGAGGAAAAGCCCAAGGATCTCTATTTTATGCAGATTCGAATTTTTAGCTTAATGGATGAGCCTATTTTAGACGCCATTTGTGAGAGGCTCAGGCAAAAAGTATACTTCAAAGGAAGTACTGTTTTGCATCCTGGTGATTTGGTAGAAAAAATGTTCTTTGTTTTGCGTGGAGAATTGAAGAGCATCGGTGAAGATGGAACTAGAGTTTTGTTAACCGAAAGGGATGCTTGTGGTGAAGAACTTTTAATATGGTGTCTTGAAAATTCTTCGGTCAGCACAGGTATAACTTAAGGAATATTCAATATTGTGACGTTAAATATTTTGAATTGAGCAACTTGAACTCTATAGTTGAAAGAAACAGCAACAGATTTTATATATTTTTTTGTTGCAGATGGTAAAAAGGCATGGCTTCCTGGACCAAGGTTGCTTAGTAGAAGGACAGTAACGTGCTTAACAAATGTGGAGGTATATTCAATTGGAGCTGCTGACCTGGAAGCAATTACAATCCGTTTCACAAGATTTTTGCGGAATCCAACCGTTCAAAGAGCATTGAGGTCATTTAATTATCTTCTCATATCTCATTTTTTCTAAATAAAAATAATGCTAGGTGACCAAATATTTTATCCAACCAAATCTAACCAAGATAGATGCATAATATGTTATGTCTTTAGTGATGAGAATGATTTCTGTTGAGTTTGGGCCAACTCGATTAGATTTGATTGACAAAAAAAACTCTTATGGCAGCATGACCCTTTTTGCAATTGGTTCGGCATATGATCCCTATTTTTTTTTTATCTTTTTCATTTTCGGAGATCTCATAGATACTATCCACACCCCGGCCACTAGATCACTACTATACCCTCACAGTCTCCTCACTGATATTTCCTTAGTCCCCCATTATTTTAACTTTTCTTTTTTCGAATGATCTGGATGAGCCCGACTTAGGATTCACAAAAGGTATGTGAGGAGAGTCTATATTATTTACCTTAGATGTTAATGCATTCCTCATCTGTAAAAAGTGTTATTCCATTATGTTCATGTCATTTACACTAGTATTTTATTTTGAATTGTCATATCTCTGATGTAGTTATGTAATAATTCGTAATATTTAGGTACCAATCACTGTATTTGAGATCCGTCGCGGCAACCAGGATTCAGGTTCAATGGAGATGGTATAGGGAGAGAAAACTAAAACGTGCTACCTCACGTGCAAATTACTACTAAGCTACAGATACTACAATACCGTACCATATCTGAATTGTAGTATCTCTTGTTTACATGAAAAATATTTCCGTCTATGTTTGTGAATTGGGAATACAAAGAGGGTTGAACTCATGTAGTGAAGAGGTTGACAGCATTGCCTAAATTTAAGAAGAGTAGTAGAGCTCCAAAGAATTCAAAGAGGGTTGAACTCGTGATCGCATCGAATTTCCAAGTGGAAGTTAGAAAGATAACCCCTGTTTTATTGCTTTATTAGCATATATAAATGTATTTATGTATAATTGGTTAACTGCAATTAACTCAAACTAGTTACTTCTTATAGCTAGAATTTTTTTTGGTGACATTCTTATAGCTAGAATTAGTTAGCTAGTTTTATCAGATTCCATGTGCTGTGTGCATGACTTGATGCACTACTTGTATATATACAGAATCATCAGTGAAATAATACATCTTCTAATTCCTCTCTTCCTCTGAGTTCAACATGGTATCCGAAGACATTTCCTTCACACTTTCGGCGTGCACCTCTATTTTCTATCACTTTCTTTCATATTTTCCCTCTGAAATTCTTTCATCTTCTTTACCTCCATTCTTTTCTCCTCATACTTGAACTCACTCGATAGCGTTGATGAGAGTTGCCTTACTTCTTTCATCTGATTTCACCGTAAGGAAGTCAGGGCTCCGATCACGAGATCAAGTGTGAGAGGCTTCTTCATTTGCTGTTCATTCTCAGGAACAAAAGACTCATCTCCAACAATGGCAGATCCATATTTTCTTTCTACCGCTGATCTACCACGGCTTATACTCAGCACGCAACAACTTACCGAAGAGAACTACAACTCATGGAGTAGGGCAATGAAGAAAGCCCTAAATGCCAAGCGCAAGCTTGGATTCATCAATGGATCCATTCCAAAACCAGATCCGGCACTCGATGCGGAACAATTCGAATCATGGCAATTCGTGAACGATGTCGTTAGCACCTGGATTCTTAATTCCGTCTCAAAAGACATTGCTGCTTCGCTGATTTATACTGACTCGGCTCAAGAACTTTGGGAAGATCTCAAGGAACGGTTTCAACATGGAAATGGACCGCGAATCTTTGAAATTAATCTTTCGCAGTATTTTACAAAGATTAAAGTTCTTTGTGAAGAACTTAGTTCTTACCGTCCAATTCCTTGCAATTGTGAGGATTCCAAATCAATGCAAGAATTTCTCAAGACTGAATATGTTCACTGTTTTCTTATTGGCCTGGATGATTCATATGCTCAGGTTCGTGGACAAATTCTCTTGATGGAACCAATGCCTGTAATCAATAAGGTGTTCTAATTCCTCTCTTCCTCTGAGTTCAACATGCTTTGCTCAATTCTACCCATTGACAGTAAATTAAACACTTTTATCCTATTCTTAAGCATTAATGTATGTAGACTCCACAAAGTTAAATATATAATATTTATATACAAATATTCTTTATCATATAACTCACATTCTCGTTACACCCATAATTTGGCTTCAAAATTTAGTTTGGATTCAACATTTTAATTATTGTAGAGTAAATCCAATCCGGCCCCTAATCATTTTCAATTTGGACGACGTTAATGATTCGAAAATCTTATCGTCAACCATTTAAAAATTTGGATAAATAGGCATCTAAAATCAACTTGCGAGTTTAGGGTTTAGGATTAATAAACCTGTTTTCATGGGCTATTTGTCCCAATTTTTAAATAGTTGAGGACTGGATTAAGACTTTTGAATCATTAGGGGTGACATTGTCCAATTAAAAATGGTTAGGGACAGGAGCGGATCCAAAAAATATACGATGCGGGGGCCGAAAATAGATTGGAAATAATGACAGATTTAGACATTTTATATAAAAAGGGTAAAAAATTAAAAATTTAAAAATTCAAATATTATTCGTATATTTGGTTATATTAGTTTTTTAGTAAATTTTAAGATGAAAAATTTTTTACACTAAGAGATCGAAATTACTACATAAATATTTAATTTATTTTAAAAAATAAATAAAAATAAAATAATAAATCTTTATACGATAGTCAAATCAAAATAATTTTCACTCTACTTTATATTTTAAGTGTCAAAAAATAAAAAGTTTTACTGAAAATAATAATTTTATATTTTAATATTATATATAACTAAAAGTAATTTTAATAAAAGCATTTATTTCAATTATTTATTATTATAAAGAATATAATAGTTTTTCTGATACTTTATATACTTAAAATAAATTAGTAAAATAAAACCTAGAAAGAAAGAAAAATAGTACTGAAGAGTGAAGACGAACAAAAACTTTAATAAAATGCAAAAGTAAATAGGAAGATTCAAACTCATGTGTGCTGCATGTACTTGCAACAAGCTAGCCATCAGACTAACAAAATATACTGATATTTGTTGACAACATATTGTATATATTCAAGTTCAAAATTCGGTCATGTTGTATATATTCAAGTTCAAAATTCTGGACCTAATTGAATGTTTACTCTGCAATATTAAAATGTTGAATCCAAGCTAAATTTTGAAGCCAAATTATGGGTATAATGAGAATGTAAGTTACATGATAGAGTATTTGTATGTATTATATAGATAGTATATATTTAACTTTGTGGGGTCTACATATATTAATGCTTAATGATAGAATAAAAGTGTTTGATTTACTATTAATAACTAGACTAGATCTCTTATTTTTAAAATCTGTATATAGATATTTTTTATCTTAAGAGACTTAATAAGAGTTGAGTCTCTTTTTGGCAATCGTATAAGACTCTAATAAGTCACTTGATTTTTTCAAAGCATGAAGAAATCAATATTTCAAATTTACCATGATGGAATGATGGAAATGAGTGTCCATGGCTCATGTATTACTATTTAACATCGTTATGACGTTAAACTAACGGACTAATACCTATTAGCTATTAACTAAATTCTTAGTTTCTGTAGGTATTTCCTGTTGAAATTGATATCTCCGTTAGTAAGTTATTATAGGACGGATGTTGCCTACTTTATTATTGAGCAATGAGCACTCATCATTAGTAATTGGTGTTTTGATATCCTTCAATTTAGTTCATATGTGATCGAGCTTGGAATAGTATTAGTGTATTACACAAAAAGTTCTCCTTATTTTTGTAGTTGGTTGTTGACTTGTGTTCGTTATCTCTTCACTATACAGGTTTATGAAAGCAATATTTTATATTTTTTCCCTTAAAAGGAGAGGCAAATATCTTCTTTATTTTGCAATTCATTTAGAATCAACAATTTGATGATCAAATATATGAAAAATAATATTCTATTGTTTTGACGAACATGGACATTTCTTTTTTTTTTAACACATGAGGCCCTAAGGCCAAAAAACAACAACAACTAGAAAGAACAAGGGAAACAAATTTCACAACTATTCGCCAGAAGCTTAAAGGAAATAGTCAGAGGAGGTGACTCAAAGACTAAGCTATCATCATCAGCCTCTAATATGAGGTTTGCCAGACCATCCGCTACTTGGTTAGCTTCTTTATAGACATATTGTAGCCTAACATTCCACTGTTTGTTGAGAAGCATATTAATTCTTCTAATTAAACGAGTGAGAGAGTGGTGTCTAGTTGGGGGGGGGAGGGGGGGTTATTAATAAGATCGATGGCAGCCTTAGAATCCGACTCAAGGGTTAGGAGTTTGTGGCCTTTACTCCAAACCAGTTCGAGGCCCTGAAGGATAGCAGCAACTTCAGCCTGAATAGCATCTGCAGTATTCATCTTGGAAGCAAAACCAGTAATCCATTGACCCCGGTAGTCCCTAACGACCCCCGCTTTACTTGCTCTTCCAGATCTCCCTCTATAAGCTCCATCAGTATTTAGCTTCCACCACTCGATAGGGGGAGGCTCCCAGGCAATATGGAGGGTTGCAGGCTGACTATCATTCTGTGTCTGTACTCTAGCATTTCTGGTTTTATTTAGCAGGTTATAAATTTGTAAGATTTGGACATGGTTGGGGAGGAGCTCATCAGAATGCACAAAGGAATTTCTGAATTTCCAAATCTTCCAAGAGGCGATCATGAAAATATCAATCCAGTCTCTGTTACTATGGTTCCAAATTGTTGGGTGAGGTTCATTTCTAACCACTCCATCAGATCAAGACTAAAGAAGAGGTTTGTCAGTTGCGGGCTTATGAGCTTCCTCCTAATTTTAGTGGCTTCCCTGTAATCCCGAATGGCATGGAGAATGGACTCAGGGTAGCAGTGGCATAAGGGGCACATAGGATCAAAGCCTTGCCCCCAAGAGGCAATTCTAGTCGCGGTGAGAAGACCATTATGGGCCACTTGCCACATGAAGAGTTTAATGCGTTGCAGTCCTTTCCAAGACCAAATCTTCTCCCAACCTTTCCAGTTTGTATTCAGAGCCTCAAACAATTCTCTATAGGTAGATTTTATAGTGAAGTTTCCATCAGGGTTTGGCTTCCAAGCAATAAGGTCCTCACCCTCCTGAGGGTCGGGAGGCAAGGAGTTTTCCAACACTGCTATAATATCATTAGGGATCAAGTAATTGAGCTCATTGATTTTCCATTTACCATTGTAATCAACATAGTCCCTTAAAGTTTTGGTGCTCTCATCTTGGTTAATCATCGGAGACGCAGAATCTCCGAGTCTGAGGTTATGCTGCAGCCACTTATCTTGCCAGAACAAGATTCTTTCTCCATTCCCAAAACCATGTCTCATATTCTCTATGAGTTTAGGCCAAATTTTTGCTAAACTCTTCCAGAGATGGGAATCTCCATTCATAGAGATAGTTTGATGGAGCAGACAACATCCCCTTCCATATTTACTGATCATTGTCTTTGCCCAGAGAGCATCTGGCTCATTCAAAAGATTCTATCCTCGTTTCATAAGGAAAGCCTAGTTCACACATTCCAGCTTCCTCAGCCCAAGCCCTCCTAAAGATTTAGGGGTGGTGATCTTCTTCCAACTGACTAGATGAGCCTTTCTAGTACTATCATCATGACCCCAAAACAAATTCCTTTGGGATCTCTCAATAGAGAGGCAGACACTTTTAGGAATTTGGGTATGTTGCATCGGATACTGTTGGAAAAATTCAAGTTCAAATCAGAACCACAGCGGAAGCACCAAAATATTTTCTCACAACCTATGCAATTAAATAGGCAACACCAAAGATACTCCAAGCAGCAGATAATATGCAGAAATTAAAAACAAGAGACACAAATAATTTTTATCGTGGGAAAACCCCTAAAAGAGGGACAAAAAACCCACAGGACCTAGTCCAGTAAAAATCCTCCATTATCAATAATAATGGGTGCACAATCAGACCTCCTAGTAGCACTAGGGTATCTCAACAATCAACAAAATACATCATCACAACGGATGGAATCAACATAAACTCTCCACAAAGTGGGTATCTCAAATCAGACATAAGAGAAGGTAATAACACTAGCAGGTTATATCCTAATGACCAGCACTACACCAAGAATAACATACTGAAATGTCATAAGAAATGGAGCGAGTTTACCAAGTCAAGATGTACACATTGGAACCATTCTTTTCCCAAATTCTTTTTCTCTTCCGCCATTGTTGGTCTCACACGCGGCTGTCTTTCTTTTTCTCTCTTCTCAGAACCTGATTCTCACTTCTTCTATTATTAATATTATTATTGGGCTTGGGCCCACTTGTTATTGGGAGCCCATCCAACAAATCTCCCCCTCACAAAATCAAGTGGGGTTAGGCCGCTCCACCAAGCCCGCCTTCTCTCTACATGAATCAAACTTCACTGCAGGTAAACTCTTAATCATCATATCTGAACCATTGTCGTCAGTATGGATCTTCTCAAGTGCATACTCCTTCATCTCCAGCGCTTAACGTATCCAATGATACCTCACCTCTATGTGCTTTGATCTGGAATGAAACGTCGGATTCTTACTGAGATGGATAGCACTCTGACTGTCACAAAATAACACAAACTTCTCTTGATCTATGCCCAACTCTCGTAGGAATTTCTTCATCCACAAGAGTTCCTTAGAAGCTTCAACAGCAGCAATGTATTCAGCCTCTGTTGTAGACAAGGCAACACATTTCTGAAGTCGGGATTGCCAAGACA